>JAUMHQ010000048.1:9380619-9391979 GCA_032361165.1 Enteromius paludinosus
CAACTGTCTTGCTTAAATGACACAAAAATAAGTGAACTCTAAAGAAATACCCATGATGCACCGGGTGCATAAGTCCGAACCCGGCTCATAAGTGCGCTCTGCCCTCAAGCAAGGATTGGTTAATGGCAGTCATGTGACTGATGAGAGCCAGATCCTTTTATTTAGCAAAATTGAGATTAATAGTCACATTTTATTGTTGTGGGCCAAAGACAGGGCTTTATACACACATACACATGAAAAAAAAATAAAAAAGAAACCCCAAGAAAAGGGCACTTGAGGCACCTAGGAGGAAAGGGGCGGGTGCTCAAACGGGTGCTGATCACCAGCAATGTACAAAGTTTAGAAATAAGTTTAGAAATATACATGCCTAGTATTTTTTTTAATTTAGCGAACATAAATAGGTTGAATATGTCATTTGTTGTTGAATAAGTCCCTTATATGAATATTAGAAATCTATCAATATAAAACGGGACTTGCCAGTACGCTTGCTGGCTAAGAAGGCATAAGTCACAAGATTGGGGCCACAGTGTCTGGCATGTCATTAAACATTCAACACTGTCTCGATTAGAGGTCTCACAGCGGGGAAAAATTTGTAGTATGATGTTCACGATCTGCGCCACTCCTTGAGAGTGCACCTCCTTGTAATCAGTATGTCTGTCACGGCCGAGGCTCTCGCTCTGACATACTCACAATTTAAACCATTCACATGTCTTTTTCATGAGTTTAACCTTCGAGCAAAATAACTCCATTGCCTGCGTACATTTTTATTGGAGCGTCCCTGATGGAAAGTAACACACACACACCAAGTATTTGCTGGAGTGTGCTGACACTCGTGCTAGATGAAACAGCTATCAGATACTGTGCAGCCGCGAGTATGTGTGTGTCAGAAGAAGTGTATGAATGCAACCTTGCCGATGTCCTTGACTCGCTGAGAAGCGCGCTACAAAGAACAAGACTGTTCCAACTCAACCGGCATGGGAACACAAATGCAAATCCCACACTTTCCCAAGAGAAGAACTCTTAACAAGCACATTTAGAGATAATATTGTGATTTTAGCGAGGAAACATGGTAAACTAGGTGGTTGGTCAAAACAGTGATAACAGAACTTTGACAACAATGATAAATCAAAGAGACAGACAGGCTAACAATGCGATTTAGAAATGAGTTACTTCACTGCTTTGGTCGGTGATTGGTCAGTTGTGGCAGTCAGATATATAATATTCACCATTATTCCATTGACAATGCTGTCCGAAACTGTTTCATGTCTCTCATATGATATCACGGACCCGCTCACCAATTCTTTCAAACAGAAACAGCTTGTGTACATACAGTACATGTGTGAGGATTCAATTTTTGTTCATTTTCGTAATGTGTGTGTGTGTGTGTGTGTGTGTGTGTTTTATTGGGTAGGTTTATGAGGACACAAATTTGTATAATGACGTGGGTATGACATAGGTTTTACAATATGTAGGTGTTTTATGAGGATATTTTCAGTGTCCCCGTAATTCAAAAGGCTTAAAACATACAAAATGGTGTTTTTTTGAAAATCTAATAATGCACACAGTTTCCTGTAAGGGGTAGGTTTAGGTGTAGGGTCAGTGTAGGGCAATACCACATACAGTTTGTACAGTATAAAAACCATTACGCCTATGGAGAGTCCCCATAAATCACAAAAACCAACGTGTGTGTGTTAGTTAGCTCTTCAACTCAAAACAACTCAACTGCAGTTTGACTGCAGGATAAAAAATATATAAAAATGTAAATAAAAAATGTAAATAATAATAATAAAAATAATAATAATAATAAAAAAACGTATTATAACGTGTTCTGGCAAATTAACTCTTCATATATATGTTCGTGTGAGATGGACTGTTTTTTAAAGAAATTAATTTATTAATTAGCAAGAATGCATTAAATTAATTCAAAGTGATAGAGAAGACATTTCTAACATCACAACATTTCTGATTTAAATAAATGTTGCTCTTTTGAACTTTCTATTCATAAAAGGATCCTGACTTCAAGGTTTCCACAAAAATATTAAGCTGAAAATATTAATAAATCTTTCCTGAGCAGCAAATCAGCATATTACAATAATTTATGAAGGATCGTTTTGCTTTAAGGAGTAGCTTTAAGCTTTGCCATTACAGTAATAAATGTTATTTAAAGCAAAAAGTAGAACAGTTTAAACTGTGATATATAATAATTCTCACACTATCACTTTTTTTACTGTATTTTTGATCAAATAAATGCAGCCTTGGTGAGACACTTAAAAAAATCTAAAACTCTTACCGACCTCAAAATTATGAATGTTAGTGTAAAATGTACAAGTCAATGTTTCCTTTAAACACTATATGTACTTGAGTAGCTGTGTAATTCGTCTGGATAACCACTCAAGGTCAGTCCAAAGAGCCATAAAGTTACCTGTCTGACATTGTTCAATTGGTGTATATCCAGTTTAGAGGACAGCGAGCAAAGTGGGATTATAACAGAAGATAAAAGATGATTCCCAGTGATAAATTGGATGTCAGTTGGCACATCCTGGCCCGTTTAACTTTCACAGAGTTGATCCATCTCCTCTCGAGTTTTGGAGGCTGCTCAAAATTCAGCGCCAGAGAACTAGAGCAGAGTGAAAAATGTTCAGGAACTGTACTATTAGACACCAGAAACCCTCCAGCGGCTAAACCAAAATTAGAAGCCTCATTGTGACCGAGACTACACCCCATTTTAATTCTCTGTGGAGTTAATTAGGCCAGCGCGGTTACAACACGACCATACATAATGGCTCCACAGTACTCTTCTCAGGTGGTTTTGTGAAAACAGGGCTGTGTGGGAAAACGACGGCAGATAAATCCTCACCCACGACAAAATCTTGTTATTTTATACTTGAGGGAATGTCAGCTTGTTGTGTAATAGCATTGTAATAACAGTAACAACAGCATAATAGCACGGTCTAATAATTTTCTATGCATATGCACATAAAAAAAAAAAAAAAACGCATTAAAAAAATATATATTTTGTTCAAAATTATACATTGTGTGTATGCATATGATATATACATATTTTTTTGTACTTAAGTAACTCGAAGCTGCAGCCTAGTGGTTAATACATAAGATAGGCTACAGTATATATAATAAAATTCATTCATATATGCATAATATGAACAGAAATCATTTTTATATAATGAACAGGTTAATGTTTAATGCCTGTTTTGACAGTGTGGTGTCATATGTGTGACACAAGATTGAGCCGGGTTAATTTTGTCTGCTCCATATTATATATTGTCTTTTCTCTACTGTCTATGCCTGTCAATAAAACATTAAGGGCTGCTATTTGAAACCCCGGTAGAGTCAGTTCATGCACTGGAGAAGATGCCCTTAAGCAGCCTCGGGTTGCCCCAGGGTGACTATGCATATAGCCTGGTAAAAGTACTGCAAATCTAGTCACTAAAATATATTAAAAGTAGGAAAATAAGCCCTTCCTGCTGCATGCAATTAAAACCTAATAATGTGACTGTTGTCATTATATTCAGTAAAAATAATTGGGTGAGTGCTAATACCAGCTCAGCAGTTTTTCTATGAATGTATTAACTAAGAATAGGTCAGATAAATTAGGAGGAAATCTGTACTGTGCCTGCCATCCAGGCAGAAAGGGATCGGCTGCCTACAATTTGATTGCCTGTTGCATTGGTATTCTCACAGAGTTAGTGCTTTAATGGATTTTGGTGTTTGCTGATTAGCCCACAATCCCCATGTCCTCCTCATTGCAGCATATCACCGCAGTGCATAGCATCTCCACAGTCTTCTTCTGTTAAAACCTCGTGAGTCATCTTCTCTCTTCACTGGTCCGAGGACATGGCCTGCATTTGGCATTACATGAACTGTAGTTTTAGCATATTGGTAGCATTTTTGTTTGATCTGATTTTACCGAAATGCAGCACATGCAAACTGGTTTAGATACATTTACTCACTCTCTCTGTTATGCCTCTATACCCCAAATAATATAAAAAATACTATAAAAAGCAGCGTTTGTCGAGAAAGACCCTGGACAGAACAAAACGTGGTGCAGCAGCAGCGCCATCTGCTGTCTTGACAAAGCCATGAAGAAGGCTTCAAAACAGTGCACAAAATGTCCTCACTACCTAAATCACTGAAATAAGTCTTGAGAAGTGTTATGTCTACTGGAAAGCCTTGGGCTTTATAAATAGGGGTAAAATAACCGCGACCTGGAACTAAAAGCAGCGTAAGGGTATATCTATGTTTGGGAGTAAGCCTATTACTTAGTAAAAGTATTAGTTTACATGTCCGTTTGAAGTGGTCTAGTCTCGATCTAGTCGTGAAATCATTTTAGGAATAGTTAGGAATGAGAATGATTGAAACAAATTTGTGAAGCTTAATTCTAACTACAGTTGCAGGATATAATCAGGTTTATTAAATATCACAACTAATTCCTCACGTAAGGATCCCGGTTGAAGGCGGATTTCTGTTCCTGTGAAGGTGAACAGCAGTTTTAAAACAGGTTTAATAGTTGTCATATACCCTGAAAGATAACTACTGAAAACTCTAAAGCAAAAGGGCAGTAACCTTTAAAAAAAACACCCTTTATTTAGAGACGTTTACATTCAGTTAGCTTTAGCAAAAAGGTCCAGTATTCATATTGCACTCAAAAGATTAAGGTTTACTTTTAGGCAAATCCCTTTTACATGCATCTAGACATAAATAACTCTCATTTAGTACAGGCCATCGGTCCTGTCTGAATATAGACCTACTTATAAACGCTCATGTTTTCTGTTTCATCGCTTTTGGCATCTTGACAAACGCGCCAAATAACTCTTTTGGCAACGTGAACAAACACTCTCAGACAAACAAGAAGAGGTAACGCAATTAAGCACACATATAACTCTTTACAGTGTCGAAGCTTGTTTCTTCATCCTTTTGACTACATTCACAGGCACACAGCATTGCAGGTGGGCCAAAAGAAGCCTGCAGCAGAGGTCTGATTTATGGGAACTGCGGAGCTGCTACACAGAGTGCCACCTGATGAGATTGATGACAGGAACAGACGTGTTATTTTTTTTGGCTTGGACTAGGGTTCTAGTACCCCTGGGTAAAGTTATAGCCAGTCTCTGAGTGGAGGCTGGAGCCTGAAGCAGTAAAAGTGTAGGCAGCATAGGCCACCACAGAACCCAACATCAGTCCAGACATGTAGGACACAGTCATTATGTTCCCTGTGGGGGAAAGAGATCACATGAACTTCGGTTAATGACTGCATCTCTAGAGAAGAGATTATAAATGCATCCTTCTGAATGTTGAGGCTTACATACAAGCACCTGTTCATCTGCATGGACTTGTGCATGTATGCTCTATGAATCTAAATGGGGTGATAGATTTACCTGCTAGTTCCCTCTGCTCAGGTGCCACCTTGCCTGCGGCGTGAATCATGGGAACACTGCCAAAATAGCCATTAGTGATGCCCATGAGGAGAGAGAAGATGCAAGGCCATGCCGGGTGGCTAAAGGTGGGCTTCTGAGCCGGATACACACACATTATGAACAGAGGAATGAATACTACACGCACACACGAGCAGAAGAGAAGACGAGTCCCGTTCCATTCATACGGGACGGCTGCCACGATCTAGACACAAATGAGAGTTAGGTGACAAATTACTGCAAACAAGGTAGATGACTTAAAATCCCTAATGTCAGCGAACACACTTTGCCCACAAAGTCGGATATGTTGAAGATGGCCATGATCAGGATAGGCAGCCATTCCCCCAGCGTGACATTCCTGATCTCTGACTCCAGTCCGGGAAAAAGACACAGCGTGATGAAGTAAGTGACGGCAATAGACAGCATGTAGGTCCAGATCACACGGGCAACCACATATCGGTGCAGGATCATGTCTGCAACAGAAGGGGTCACTGCTTGATTAACCAATAACATGACTTCAAAGAAATTTATACTTGACTTCAAGAAGGATGCATCAGAAGCAATATTAAAAACTTTCAAAACTCTTTCAAAAGGTCAGTTTCACATGAATGGGCTTTTTTTATGCAGCAGAGAAAAAATACATATTGTGCATTCCACAAACATATTAAACAGAACTGTTTTTGAAAATAATGAAACATACTGTAGCAGAATGATTTCTGAAGGATCATGTGACACTGAAGACTGGAGTAATTACATCATTGTGTGATTTCTTTTTAATATTTTTGTGTATTATATATTTTTCAACTTTACATATTATGAAATTGCATTTTGTATATTTTTAAAATATGCATTATATATTCTATTTTCTGTGTATTTTGTATAATTCATTATAATAATAATAATTTTAAACTTTTGAATTGCAATGTTCATACAAATACTGATTATTAGGAATGCAAGGTAATTTATAATAAACAATATTTTAATATTAATAATTTTATTAAATTTGATTGTTTGATTTAATTTTCATGTAACTGTCTGTGTATTATACATTTATTATTATATAGTTATATATATTATATAGTTGTATTTTGTACATCTAAAAAATACATGATGTATTATATTTTATATTTGTATATTAATAAAAATTAATAATAATAATAATAATAATACCAATTTCAAACTTGAATACAAATACTTGATTATTAGGAATGCATGGTAACACATTACTATCTAAAAATACAAAAAGTACAAAAAGAATAACATTACTAATGTATACATTTGCAGATCTCATAATGAATATCTTTAGAAAAAAAGGTATATCAACCGAAAATATAAAACCATATCATAACAAACAGAAAACACTGTGTTATAAATGAGATCACACCTTTGATGCCTGGCCAGCTCTGTTTAATCTTTGGTCTGGGCACATCAAACCTGACGTAAGTGTTTCCTCCAGCAAAATCTGTGCAGCCGTCTTCAGCCGGGGAAGAGCCCACTGCACCATTACCCTTGAAAACAGACAGGACATCTGAACAATTCATACTGAATACATAATATATCCTTATAGAACAGTGGAATGACTATCTATACCTATATCTATATAAATTCAGTTTAATACAGCAAAAAGCTTGTTTTTGATGTAACAAGAAAATATAAGACATCAAAAGCAGTCACCGTATCAAGCAGGTCACTGCGACTTTTGCAAGAGCGAGCAGTGCATTCAGATGTTGTAATGCTTTTCTTGATGAACTAGCATTTCTGCAGGGCCTGCTTGAGGAGGGCCATTACTTGATTAAGTGTCTGGCAGAGCTAGTAAAACCACTCTCCTTAATTTGCTGAGAATAAAACAAGAGCATTCGGGTCTCACAGAAGCACAGACGAGGAACTGCCCAGGAGAAACACACTCATAAGCCACACATTATCTCCAGCATAGACTAGCATTCAATACATAAAAAATACACAGGTAACATCGAACAGTAAGAATCTCTATGATACATAAATATCTCATTCTGAGGCATTTTGTCTCTGCTTGATTAAATTCCAGTCCTTAATTCAAAAATCTTAAAGCAAGTTGTCCTAGATTTATCACATAATTTAAATCTGAACCAAATAAATACCCCTAATGGACCCTCGTCACATTTTTGGGGATCCTGTAAGTTGAGTAAGCTTCTATAATGGGTAATCCATGACAGAACTTCTAATGACTGTGGTGGCCTACGAACTTCTGGAAGAAGATGAAGAAATGTTGAGCGGAGGAACAGCTGAGTGCTTAGTCTGTCAGGCACAGGAAAAACATGGGGTTTATCTGAAGTGCTTTCATATATTACTCCACCCAAACTGTCTGTGTCTGAGTGAGCACTTAAATCACCCTCGCCCCGTGTCCTTCTCAGGGCCGCTCAGAGCACTGACCTCTACAAATGAAATGGAGTTATGGGAGAATTTAGAGAAAACACAGCTGGGTATGCGTGACTAAAGCAGTCCAGCTAAAAGAGAGCTTTACGACTTGACATTCTAATGAATTTCGTCACAAATCTCCAACAGAGCGTGATTATGGATTTCTAAACCATATAGCACAAAAGGACGAGACAGCTTCAGCACATTAACTCTAATAGACACCCTAATAACTGTGTATGTACATCATTAATACTTTAGTATAAGGACCAATTCTCAATATTAACAAGTTGCTTATTAGCCTATTATTAACATATTGGTTTATTAGTGCTTATAAAGCACATATTCTGTGCTTTATAAGTTAACTTATACTTAACTTAACAACTGCCTTACTAACTATTAATAAGCAGTAGATTAGGTGTTTATTGAGGCAAAAGTAAGTTAATGGTTTGTTAATACTGAGAATTGGACCTTAAAATAAAGTGAGACCGGATATTTTTCAGGTATAGATTTCATTGTTTTACTCTTGGTCCAGACTTTCAATGTTAGAATAATTGGTGTACTTGATTACAAAGAGCTTAAAATGAAAATTCACGGAAATGTATTACTATTTACATAAAATATCTCCTTATTATTTATGTATTATATATTTTTCATATATATATACTGTATAATTGCATTTTTATATGTTTAAAAGGGCATTAAATATGGAGTATTTGTATAATACATAATTAAAAATAACAATAGTAATGTTTAATGAAAACCATAATATTTTTTATTACATTATTTATATTGTGCAATGTTGCAAATCGAGCTGTAATTTTCTCAAATTATGCCAAAAGAAAGAATTGTTATGTAACTGTATGCACCTTCTGCTGAACACATTTTACACAGAAGATATCTACAGAAAATTAGAGTTAAATAAGTTCATAATGATGTGCCCTTCTCACATTTGGCATGCAAAACTTACGAATCTTACTTCATCTGTAATGACATCATGGTGGACCTGGTACTGAGTCCCGTTTTGTGAGTGGTCTTTGGCATGGGACAGGCCCTGTCGTGCCAGACTCGTGTAGTACTGGACAAAGCGCGTCCTTCGCACCAGGACATGCAGGAAAAAACACAGTAGCACCATACAGATGGAAATGACGAAGAAGATGATGGTGTTCTTCCTCTCGTTTTTGATTAGTAGTTTGGTGAAGATACGACTGAGTGAAATGATCACTCCTGCCGTGCCTACACAGAAAAACAAAATAAACAAAAACAAAGAATGAGAATCAGTGTTTTTGCATTCTACTCGAACGTCATGGATTTTCACGACCACATCTAATAGCAAAAAGCCTCTTACTCTCTCCGGTCATCACACCCTGTGTGTAGCGCTTGGGAAGCATCCCCATGTATCCATAGAAACTGGACTGCTGCACTGGAGACGCAATAGGATAAAAAACTGTTGGTTAATGGTTGACAACACAATGCGAGCCTGAAAGAAGAAAAGTCACTCCCAACACGCTATTTGTTCCAAATATGAACCAATACCTGTACATCCAAAGGCCACAGTGCCCATAGACATCAGATTGATGACGTACGACTGCTTTGTGGTGAACCTCTCCAGCCACACATCAAAAATGGTGACGAAAAGCAGAGGTCCAAGTGCAAAGAGGTAACCTACAAGATATGAACTTGGATGTACACAAATCTGAGATAGCACAACTGAAGTATGATATATACTACATAACTTTTCAAATCAAAACAGATTTTTAAAACACTGGGCTCACATCCACTGGCCATCATACACTAAACAACTGAGGATCAGACACTACCAGACTTTAAAAGTCACTCCGACCACAATAAACTCGCAGAAAAAATGTGCACGTCCTTGCTAGGAGATGCATGACAAATGAAAACAATGTCTGTTTTAAAATCGCCTGCAAATATGAAATGTTTGATCTCCTCTGACCTGATGGAATCATAGTCTGAAGCTTAAAAACTCAACCTGTGGCTATCAAACACCGTGTGATTTTCTATTAAATCTGTCAACTTAATTCTGCAGACTGACAAATCTGCCAACTAGCGCTGACTTATCAAAATTTTAAAAAATGAGGATAATTGGGGCAAAAATGTTGTGTGTTCCAGGCTTCTGTGCAGTAAAAAAACAGGACTGGTGTAGGATTCATTTTGAAACACTTTTCACTCAGACAAAAATAAATAGAAAACAATTAAAACTAAATTAAACATGGTATTTAAAGACTATAAGTATAAGTAATACTATTTTTTTTATTTTAAATATATATAATATAAGGGTATAATTTTCCCTAAAATCATTTGCTCACCCTTACGTCATTCACACTCATGACATTTTCCTCTATGGGACATAAAATATTATAAAATGTATATGTAAAGGAAGTGACAAGTGGCCAGGTATGGTTTCCCATGCTAGGAATTAGTGCTCTGCATTTAACCCACCCAAGTCCACACACACCAGTGAGAAGTGATCAACCACGCACACACACAGAGTGCTCACTAACTCCACCCACAAACCCGCTGCACTTGGATTACAGGTCTCTATCCATTAGGCCATGACTGCCCCCAATATGTGAGTGTAAATATGTAAATGTAAATATATTTGGCAAAAGAAAGTCACACAGGTCAGCATGAGGGTGAGCAAATGATGACAGATTTGTTATTTTTGGGTAAAATGTTCCTTTAAAAGCATTAAATTGACACATTTTCCCCTGTTTGCTGCATTTCACGTCACGGTAGCCTACTTGGCGGTTGTTAGTAAATGTGTGTTTATGTGTGTCATCAGTCAGTCAGTATTGTCGTGTTGCAATTTCCCTGTGTTTATCTGCTGTTGGGTGACATCTGAGCCGTCCTCTTATTGTGTGTTCAGCAGTATTTGGTGAGTGTTGTTCCTCAGGTTGAGCTGAGTGATGCAGCTGTCAGACTGGATGGTCGCCCCTCCTCCCTCTCCCCTCGGGCCAGCTCTGTCAGATCAATCAGCAGCCTCCTCCCCAATCCCTTTGTGCTTTACTGTCTGCCTGCTCTAAATAAACACACTCACCCACAGTGATCCTGGTGTGCAGGCTCAGCATCTCCACCAGGACATTGTTTAGGATCACGGCCACTAGGGCCACAAGTATATATGTCAAACCCATGTCAAACACAATGGATGTTCCTGAAAGACACAGAAGACAAAGAGAAAATCACCTTGATGTTTGCTGCCTTTTTTTCTAACTATCATACAGGAACCACATTCTCATTTTTCATACAAACACAAATGTCAAAACTGATTATTTTTATACAGTGAAAGTGCATGATGTATACATATATACAGACACATACATACAAATAAATACACATATATAAAACACTCTAAACGTCTATCATCTCTATCATCTCTATCGTCTCTCTCTCTCTCTCTCTCTCTCTCTCTCTCTCTCTATATATATATATATTAAAGGTGCCGTAGAATGGAAAACTGAATTGAGCTTGGCATGGTTGAATAATAACAGTTCAGTACATGGACATAACATACTGTGAGTC
>JAUMHQ010000048.1:9396606-9411485 GCA_032361165.1 Enteromius paludinosus
TACACTACTAGTTACTGAAAAAAGTAATATTATTACAGTAACGCGTTACTTTGTAACGCGTTACACCCAACACTGAGAATAAGTAGTAGTATCAATAATAATAATAATATAGCCTACTTGCCTAAGACGCCCCCCACCCTCTTGTGAATAATCAGACCACAGGGTGCTTGTTTTTTTATGAGTCAACAAGTTCAACATGTGAAAACGTCTCAAACTGTCTGCTGCCCAGGGGAGGAAAAAAAGAAAAGAAGATGAGGAAAAACGTGACAAAAACAGGTGTAATGTTACGGTAAGGATGTCTGATCTCTCATGTCTGTGAGTCATGTTTTCGCAGAGATTCAGTTCATTTTAGGGACGCGTTTCTAAAAACAGTCGCGGAGAAAACAAAGAAAAAAGGCGCACACGGTTTATTTTCCTTGTTTTGCAGAAGCACACACTTTTGTTTTTACTGAGAGTGTACTCAAAAAAAGTAGACACCTAACAGTTTCGAAGGTGTATAACACGTATTTGTGTGACCAAAGTCAACAGAGTATTTTAATGTCTTTAGCACAGATAAGAAAAAAAGACGTGACCTCCAATTCAGTCAGTGCTAGCAGCCCGGTGCATTATGGGTATTTCTTTAGAGTTTATTTATTTTTGTGTCATTTAAGCAAGACAGTTGAGTTTTTGAATTAGTGATGTTATGTGTGTTATGTTCAAGTTAGTTTGGGTGGGTCTGGTGTATTTGCAGCCCTGTTATAAAAATGTGTAACTGTTACCGTCAAGGAGAGAGGTGTGTAGCGGAGTCACTTGTTGATATTGCCGGTTGATGTTAGGATGTGTTGTATTTATAATGGTATTGTGGTTGCTTAGTATGTTATAGTTCTCCTTGTTGATAAAACCCTGTTCACACTTGCAGCGACAGAGGCTGACGATGAGGTCGCTAGTGGGCGTTATCATTTCTGGTCGCTTAGTTACGTCATTGTTTACAGTGAATCAGGTTTCTTCTACATACAAACAAAAATGAATGAGAAACAGAGAGTACATTTTCCATTGCGTGCGTTTATCTACAGCAAAAACGCAAACGCTGTTCCGTCTCGGTCCATAAATTCATTCAGGCTCGGAGTCAGCACGGCGAGTACCACCGGCTTGTGCAAGAACTGCGGCTGGATGAAGTCCGGTTAAGGAGTATAATCACATGAGCACTATCGTCTTCTTTCCTATTGGCTGTCGCTCCCGAGAGTCGCTCTTCATTTGCATAAAGTTGAGAGATTCTGAACATTGTCGCGTCGCTGGACATGCCCAAATCCGGTCGCCAACGGTCGCTGACGGCCGCTGTCGCTCTTGTCGCCGGATATTGCCAGCTCTCCATTGAAATGAATGGGATGGCGTCGCTTTGTCGCTGCGTGCCGCTGCTAGTGGGAACGGGGCTTAAGGCGTAAGTAGGTGCTATGTTTCTATTGGCAAGTATTAAGGGCTAAGTTTCATAGAACAACAGAACTCAAGTTTGTGGAATTTACAGCGATGCAACGGCGCGCCACCTGAAATCATGCCTAGGGCGCCAAATTGGTTGGGGCAGGGCCTGGTTCAAGTACATCATCTCGGTCCACCCAACACCTTTCCTCCGGTCCGTATCCTTCCCACTCTATCATATATTGGATGCGGCCACCCTGCTGCCGGGAGTCGAGGTTTTCTTTAACCTGGTAGATGGTTTCGGTGGTGTCAACTTCTGGTGGGTGGAGGAGGAGGTTCTGGGTGTTCCGGAGTGGGTGGAAACAGAGGGTCAGTGTAATATTTTAACTTGAAAGAGACGTGAAAGATGGGGGTGATGCGGTAACAAGGTGATAACTGGAGTTTATAAGTGACCTCATTGACTTGGCGGATAATGGGAATGGACCAATGAATTGGGGACTTTTTGCATGGTAGCCGGAGTCGTGTGTCTAGGGCCTAGTGGACAGCCATACCTTCTCCCCTGGTTGGTATTGGGGAGTTTCAAGTCTACGGGTATTCTGCCTCTGGACAGCCCTCTGAAGGTGGACATGGGCCGAATCACACCTGTTCACTTTCCCGGAACCAGTAGTCGACGGCTGGAGCTAGAGATGGTTCTTCGGACCATGGGAACAGTGGGGGATGAAAGCCTGGAATTGGAATGGGGGGTTAGGGGCCGAGCTTCTGTAACGCTCAGACTCTAGACACAGGAGTCAGGATTTGAAATAATATAACAGAGGTTAATTGAAACATCATTCATTGAAACAGCAACTGAGGATCAGGGCGAGGAATCAACGTAAGGGTTTTTTCAGGTGTGTACTCAGTCTTGTTAGCGATCTCCACATCGCTCTCTTTGTATTCGGCCCCTTTAACACAGGTAAGCATTCAAGGTAAGTATTCAATGTAAGTATACAAGGTGAGTCTCTTATGACAGGGTGGATCCTAAGATCAATGGTGCTCAGTGCAGGTAAGTGAAGCATAAGCAGACAGACACTGCATGGATCTTCCTGGCAATGCATAGGTACAGGATGCAGGTAAACGTTGGAGTTGTTACCTCGAGCTCAGCCGTCGAGTTACTGGGGATTGGGCTTATAACTGGTGCAGGTGAGTGGTCGCAGGTGTGTCCAATTAATAATCTGGAGACTGAGAGCGGGTGTAGGTGACTGAGCTGGGATCAGTGCTTTGAGACGGCGTGACAGTAACAATATATCACAATATTACTGATTTTATTATTGATTAGTAATTACAGCTTCTGTGAAAATAGATAATAAGATAAGAATAAGATATTAAAAAGATAATACATTGGCTACAGATTGGAACAAGTGGAATCTAGTTCAAACATTTATAGAAGTAGGTTAATTTAGTCCTTATTAAAACTTATTGACATCTTTTAAAGTCCATGGTCGGGCAGCATTCAGCCTTGAACTTCATTCTTGGGAAAGATCAAAGCTCAATAGTGACTCTCGATGAGGGAGGAGCATTTGATAGATTGCCGATTTGCATTTCAAAGAAATCAGTGGGACATCTTTGCATTTTGAGTGTACTAGCGGCAAGGTCTACATACAGGTACATGCATAACGCTGCTGTTATATATCTGACATCGCTTATAGAAGACAACAAAAACAAGGCGTGCAGTGTTCATCTGTCAAATGACCTGCCAAGGCAACAAAGGGCCCTCTGTGTGAAGGAGAAATGAACTTCCTGTTTCCATTTTATGATAAACAGCATATCACACGCTCATTTTGTAACTAAGATGTGTTTTTCTTTTGAGGCATTCTATTCAATCAATAATAAGCAAGGTCACCAAATATAGACATCAGGGTGCTTTATTATTTAGCATAAAAAATACACATAGTGCATGACTGAGCTTAGAAATATTTAACAATGTAAGGTTGCTATCTTGTTTCTGTTCAGAATGGTTGATTTAGGATATCTAAAAAATAAATGAACAAATAACAAAAATCCAAGTATGGCCAATGTTCTGTTTAGCTGATTGATAATGATGAAGAAGCCAATCAATATCATTCAATCAATCAATCAATCAATCAATTTTCACAACAGCATTTCTAAGCACAAGGAACTGGAAAAACAAACCCTTCTTACATGAGTTGAATGAGTCCGATCTCAGTCTGGATGTTCTATTTACCCAGTGGGAATGTAATTTCCTTCCCAATGTCATTTCCCCAGAAGGCCTCTGTGCTTGTGTATTCAGAAAGCTGACTGGGCTGTTTCATTACCTCTTTTGCTATACCCTGTGGATACAAAATGGCTCAAAGGCATTTGCCCAAAGGCATTCTGTACATTTTGAGCCAAATGATAATAGCAGATGATAATAGAGAGTGTGTGTGTGTGTGTGTGTGTGTGTGTGTGTGTGTGTGTGTTTAATTTGTCCACTGTAAGAAATGACTGTGATTTTAATGGTAAAAAACTGTGAAAATGCTCCAGTAAAAACCTGTTAAATGGTTAACGGTAAGTTCCTGTAAAATTTTTTTAAAATAACTGTTTCTTCTTAGTTTTTTTTGTATAAGTTATGTTTATTAGGGTGGTATGTTACATGTAATGTTTGTGAAATTAATGTTTATTGCATATTTCAGTTAAATGAGTCCCACTATGATGGTGTTTAGTGTTTGTGTGAGTGACATAGAGCATCCTTTATATATGTTACTATTTAAAAGCTGCTAGTGATGGGCTTTGGTCCATCATGTGCCTTTCTCATCACTACCTGCTTTTGGTGGCTTTCAGTGTATTTTAAAGGTACAAAATGGATTTCAGTACATTAATAGGTTGGTATATTAACATGATATCAGTTATTATGGTTTATTATCAGAACTTATGGTATTCAACTGTAAATTTAACTTAAAATATTGTTACCTTATTTTTTACAGTTTTATTCAGCAACCACAGCTGCCATTGTTTACCGTACATTTACAGAATTTTTTTTACTGTGCAGGATGGATGTTATGTGTATATTTTACATTTATTTTATATATATATATATATATATATATATTACATATTATATATTTTTATTTTTATATTGTAGTTTTTTCCCCCATTAAACCCCTGGCATAACAATCTTGTGAAGGCTTTAATATTAAAACACAACACAAAAGTCATTCATAGTCAAGTCCACATTCTCATATTCTCATATGTCCATCAATCCTGACATAACTATCTGTAATGTCAAGTACATACAAGTGCACTCAGTTTATTGCCCTCAATAAAAGGCAGGAATACCAAAAAAGCTTTAGTTGACAAGGTCCTGAGATTATCTATGTGCCTTCCAGTTGAGTTTTGAGTTGATCTCTTTTTATTCAGTTAAGTGCTTCTATTAGGGCTGCTGTTTTAGCATATGTTGCTGCGGGAGTCAAGTAATGAACCAAATCATGCAGGAACAAGTTCCAGACCTGCTGGAGAGTAATGAGATATGGCTCAAACACTGGCCTATCATTAATTGTGCCTACTGCTGGGGTTTGTAGCACATCATCAGCTACATACTTCCTTGACAAACTGGAGGAAATGTTCTCCACATGTTGTGGAGCAACTGATATAATAAATCAATGCAGGTTTTACAGATTCAAGTTGTTATTCCAAACATTACTTGGAAGGAACAAAACCCCCAAATATAGTGCAAATTTAATAGTTGACTTATGAAGTTGAAATGCAGATGTACAACCCGAAATCCAGAAATGTTGGGTTAGGCCCACAGGATACAATGGGTCACATATAGCTTCATTTTGCAAGATAGAGCTTTAGTTGGCATCTGCAGATTGTGTTTACCAACAGTGGTTTCTGGAAGTATTCCTGAGCCCATTTAGTAATGTCAATAACAGATTAATGTGATGAGTGATGCAGTGTCGTCTGAGGGCCCGAAGACCACAGGCGTCCAACAAAGGTCTTCGGCCTTGTCCCTTACACACAGATTTCTCCAGTTTCTCTGAATCTTTTGATGAAATGCACTGTTTTTATTCACTCTTTCACAGATTGGAGAGCCTCTGCCCATCTTTACTTCTGAAAGACTCTAAGACAGCCCTTTTATAGCTAATCATGTTACTGGCCAGATGTCAATTAACTTAATTAGTTGCCAGATGTACTCCCAGCTGAATCTTTTTTTCAAAATTTCCTGCTTTTTCAGCCCTTTGTTGTCCCTGTGCCAACTTTTTGGAAACCTGTAGTAGGCATCAAATTTGAAATGAGCTCATTTGGTGGATAAATGAATGACATTTCTCTGTTTAAACATTTATTATGTTCACTATGTTCTATTGTGAATACAATATTGGCTCATGCAATTTAAAAGTCATTAGTTTCCATTAAAAAAAAAAAAAAAAAGAAGAAAACGTCCCAACATTTCCAGAATTTTGGTTGTTAATTTGGTATATAAACAGCGCCTGAATATATGTGTGAGTAACTGTTTACATAATGTGAAATAAATATAGAATTTAGAAACATTTTTACATTTTTTGAATTGAAATGTTACTTCTCGTTTTAGAATGTTTAGAGAACATTTAAAATTGTTGTAATGGTTGCAAACGGATAAAATGGAATTAACATTCACATAAAAAAGAAATGTTTCTAAAACATTTAAAATATACTTGAAATTTTGAAATTTCAGAGAGCATTCAGAATTTACATTTTAATTTTTAACTTAACAGAAACATTACCAAAAAAAAAAAAATCATGTTTTTGTAAGCTGGGATAGTGCCTTTTTTCCCAATGAATTCTGAACTGCTTGTAACTGTAACTTTATTTCATGATTTTGAAACATATTATGCGATTGTGATTTTGTATCTCAGATTTGCTTTATTATGTCTCGTTATCTAAACATTAAGTCTCATAATATCAGGGGGAGGCCCCCGCCAGACCTGTGCCGCAGGGCCTCACAGGACCCGAATCCATCCTGGATAGATAACAGTGTAGTGCAAGTTGACTTCAACAGCATAAACACTGCAGGGAATTACAACGTTGGTTGAATTTAAATCATTTCCCTAGAATTAGAATTAGGAATGAGGGTGTTAAGGAGTCTAACAGCCTCAGGGAAAATGTTTCAGAGTCTAATAGAGTTAGTCTGTGTACTATAATATCATTTGTGAGACTGTGGGAGGGTGAAGAGTTTACAAGAGGTGGCGTATATTGTAGACCTTGTGCATGCAATATTTGTAGTATAAGTCTTCATAACAATTATTTTCAGTATATGTAATGAGATTGGATATTGTAAATTCGAAAATCATTATGCTATACATTCTAATTCCCATCATGACACATACTGCAGATATGAATGTATAATGCAAAACATAATAGCCTCTCGTCTCTGCCAGACAGATTTTTGATATATTGTCAAAAGCAATTTGCTTGTGAGACATGCAATGAGGAAGAATTTCTTGGAGACACTTCAAGACTTTCATTTTATTAATACAATCAGGGTAAACTGATCTTTACTGGCTCTAATAAGATTAAAAACAAGGGCTGTGCTCCAAATGCATTATTTAAACGCACTGAATACTAGCTGCACTGTATGTGCTGTATGCTATTTTTATTAAATAGTAAAATTAACAGTATTTTTTCACAATGCTTGTCATTTTGCACGTATAATTCTGTAAGTTGAGCTCTAAAATGAGTTAGTGTGCATTTTGAAACAAATTGGGCGGAAATATCTTTAGATTTACACTCTAAATAATTATTAAGAAAGCGTTGTTAAAAATTATTATTATTATTATAGTAAACTAAAACTTAAGGAATGACATAAAAATAAAGAAATAAATAACTAAACTAGTGCTGGGTAAAAATTCATTGTGATGAATCGCTCCCATAATAAAAGTTTTTGTTAATATATGTGTGTGTACTGTGCATGTAATGACACACACATGTATTTACATTTATATATTTATATTCATATAATTTATATTATATATAAATATATTGAACAGAGAAACATAACAATTTTCTTTAAAATATACATGCATATTTGTGTATTTATATATAAATAATAAATATAAACAGTACACACATATATACCGTGTACACAAAATTTTTTATTTTTAATGAGATTAATAGCAATTAATAATTCCCCAACACTAAACTAAACATATTTTATTTCAGCTAGCTTTTTTAATTTTTTGGGGGGTTGAATACTATGTGCTAAATAACTAAAACTGAAATAATTATCTATTCAGACACATAAAAAATAAAAACTAACTCAAATGACAGAATGACACAATAAAATTAGCACAGCATAGCACAGCATATCTAAAAATAAAACTATAGAATCGTAATGATACTAAAATAACACTGGATATTACTTCTGGTTCAACCATCAAATATGAATTAGGTGCATTGCATTGTGGGATACAGTACATCATGCAGAAAGGTCAACATTACTCTGCTTGTTTTGGCAAATGTAGGTCATCTTGGTATCCTATTTATGTAGAAAACATAGTATACATACTATGATGCAGAAATAATACCAGAAGTATGGAAGTATTCAACGAAAATAATTTCATTGCTTTAAAAAAGAAAAAAAACTGATAAGTCAAGGAAAATGGAATCCGTTGGCACACAGGGAATTGAAATATTCTCTATCCTTCACACGGCAGAATAAGGAGCTAGAACAAAAACATTCTTTCCATTACATCATTTTCCTAATCACAAGGATTATTAACTTATTCAATTAGAGTGAGGATTTGAGATTGGCTCGATCTTCCATCTGTTAGCAGACATTATGGATGAACTAATAAACCTGGTTCTCTGAAAACGGAGACTAGAAATAATATTATTATAAAATGTGATAACCTCACTATCATATGTCCTACAGCAATGAAAGAATAATATTTGCGGAGTAAACATATGGCCAGAGAAATCCAGAGCAGATATGTGAATAATGGAAATCAATATAACGTAACTGCACGCTGGACCGTGTAACTCCTGAAAGACTATGAACTGATGTCTCCTTTGATGCGACTGCTGCACCATCTTAATTAAAATCTCAGAATTAGAATTCTGCCTGGGATTTTTATGGCAGAGCAGAGTAATGAATGGCACTTATGCCTTTGACCTCCTGTCTAATGCATCCAGCACAGTGAATCATGCAGCGGCGTGTCTCTCATACATCCTAATGAGATCACCATGACGGTCGTCTATTTATCGTTACAGAATGGTTTGATTTGCACCTGCATTTTGAAAAATAACCAAAAAACAAAAACGCATTCATGTGTTGTAGTCTATAATGATTCTCCCTAATAAACACACATGCAGTCGTTTTGGTTACCGACTTTACACAAATATTAGAAAACTAGCATTTTTTAACACCTAGACATGTTTTTTTCTTGTTTTTTCTTATAATTATTTCAATCTTTTCCAACGCAAAGCTACAGTACTGTTAAAATATTTTAAGCACTTGTAAAATGAATTAAATCAAAGGAACATTTGATGTGAGCATCAAATATTTTTAGGTAGGTTTCTTGAAGCATCTTGAGGATCAGATCTCTGTGTGGAGCACTCCAGACTCCTTGTGCAAACAAAAATCTTACTGTGTTATTACAGTTAATGGCAAAATTATTGTTTGTAAGTCTAAACTGATATTTACCACTGACACGCTACCGCAAAACTCAAAAATAACTGACTCGAAACCGTTTCAGCTGGTGAAAATACTAATGTTTTAATCAATTTGGCCACCACCGTTTCTTATGTTAAATACACAGTTTGTACACTGTAAATGCATTATCTACTCAAAGGCTTTCAGTGGCCAAAACAGCTTTTGAATTTTAGCCACATGTAAAGATCTACGTGCACCAAATCCAAATGGCAGTAGAAAAGACTTGGATTAAGGTTTACTCAGAGCCTTTAATTAAGCAAAGAGCCTGTAAAAAACTAATGTGGTTTTTGTCATCTGTACTGTATGACTTTGAAAACCTGTGAAATATAATCCTGGCGGCAGCTGAATCATCACACTTTGTAATGCTGCAGAATGAATTTGATCTAAAGGCCTATCGTTATCCATAATCATTTTTCTCTAGCTAAATGTCTCTCCAGCACACAAAACCAACAACATTTACAATGTCATTTAAAGACAAATGCAAATGTTCACATTATAAAAAATGTCTTTATTTCGATGACTTACCCACAAAGGACATGCTTTACCATCAGAAAGATGTCATGTATTGATGCCTGCTACTTGGACCAGCATATCTGAGTGTATGCAGTAAATGTCTCCCCCCAGTGGTACCAGCGTATACAATTACAAAAATTTAGAAATCAAAAATATACATTAAAATAAACAAATTACAAAAACAAAATGTCTGATTCTGTTTTATATGCAGAGTTGTTTTTTTTAATGTTAAATAGTTTCATTACCAATTGCAAAAAAGCGTAGTAGTATTTTATCGTCGTATTTGCTTTTGTGTAGCCTGTATGGAATTTTGCTAAAAAATAAAAATAATAAAATCAAAAATAAGAGATAAGAGATCGTCTTTACTTTGATATCAGAGCCAAATAGCGGTATCCTGCGATCACGTGATTCATAAGCCCCGCCCCGCGCCGTGCTCGTTGACGTCACTCCATTTCACTCCCGGCGTCCATCGCTGCAGCCATCATCTTGAAGTTCAGAGCAAGATGGCGGATAAACCAGGTACGGCTGAATGGGACATGCACTGAGGGGGGATATATGATTGTCGCGTCGGGCAGCGTTACGCGAATCGCGCTCTTTCGTGTCTCTCTCTCTGGAGGCGTGTATGCGCGAGGGTTTGTTGAGTGGTTTGTACGCAGCGCCGCTCGAGGCCTCGACGCGGACAGACGCGAGTCACGTCAAGGACTTTCAGTAACATTGGCCGCGCTGGCTTTCCGATTACATCCGCGACTGAATATAAAGTTCGGGACATGCGGGATTCCTCTGTAGTGTTTCGTGAGATATTCGTCCACTGAAGCGTAGCGGTTAGTGAGCGACACAAACGACCCTCTGTAGTGAACTCCTGCCTGTCCGCTGCCATGACCCTTTCAGATGCAAAGAAGTGACTAACAATATTGGCATTGTGCGGTTACTGTCCAGGATGCGACCAAGTCATTTTAGTAAAAATACCATAAAAACAAATATTTTCCCGCTGAAGTGTTTTTGCAAAACGTAACGTTGTGTCAATAGTTACTCGATATGCATACGTCAATAGTACTGTCTTTTTAGACTGATTTGAAACGAGTGCATTTTGCATTAGGTTCAGTGTCAGACTGAAGTGTGACATTATTGACCAGTGCATGCAGATATTATGTTCGCATTTTTATTCTCAGTTTTAGTTGAATGCACAGGAGAACTGCTTTACTGATCATCAAATAAAACCCAGAGAAATTTTAATGCATTTTTTCCCTTAGTGGCCCTGGCCCAGAAGAGGCTTATGGACGTCAAGCTCGGACAGCTGCCGTCGTGGATGGCAACAAGAGACTTCACCCCCAATGGACTTCTGCGTAGTGTTCGTGGAGGTAACGACCAGTATTAAAGCATCGCTATCGTAATAGTTTGTTTTTATAGTAGCTGTTGTGTAATCTTTCCCTCGATCGACACTTCTTGTAGGATACGAGAGGTATTTAAACAAATACATCAATGTGAAGAAAGGTGGTATCGGAGGAATCGCCATGTTCCTTGCTGGTTACGTTGCGCTGAGCTACCTCTGGCAGTACGATCACATCAGTAAGTACAGAGTCGGGGCGTTGAAGAGTCTGCAGCAGCGTGTCCTTCACTCTTGTACCTTCGTCTAAATTTCTGTTCGTGTTACTGATGGAGTGTTTTCTTGTCCAGAACACGACAGGTGGAGGAAATACCACTGAAACCCACCGGGCCACTCGAATCTTCTGTCTGCAGCAGTGTGCTCATCACACCTCTCAGCTTTCTCTGTTTGTGACCAAGAATAAAATGAAATGTATTTATTTTCGACTCTTTATTCAAAGTACACAACATGCCGGCTGTATGTACAGGAGCTTGTTTGTTACTCACATTTCTTGTGATGGTTTAAACCTGTGTTAAATTGATTGGGGAGTAATACAGTTTTTGTATGCTGTTTATTGTTTCACTTATAACAGATCGAGTAGTCAAACTGGTCAGTAACACCGCAGCCCAGATAACTGAGGAAAATGGGGGAAGTGTTCAGTCAGGCAAAATCTAAAACCACATGAGAAGTTGAGATTTTAGGTACTTTTAATCTTTATAAATACAAACACGTCCAAGATAATGGTTTCATAAATCCAGAAAATCTTTATTGTAAGACATACAACAACCCAGCAATCGATCAGTTTCATTTAATATAGACTACAAAGTGATGTCCTTCCTGCCTCTCTAATCTTGGGTAACTTTGGTTGTTAATTGACAACGTTTTCTCTTAGAAGTATATACTAAGCTGTATTTCAGCATCGCTTTAAAGTTTAGGCGATACAGCTGCTTGATGGTTCGGTACAAAAGACTTTAAGGTTTCATGTGAAAGTAAAACAAAAATATGAAAGCTGTGGTTACTGATTTTCTACGTGTGCTGAGATGCACTTGGCACACGGACAGTGAGGTAGAGCCACATTTATGTCTCAAATATAACTTTTGCAGTGAAACATTAAGGAAATGGTTCACCCTCAGGCCATCCAAAATGTAGATGAGTTTGTGTCTTCATTGGAACCGATTTAAAGAGGATTAACAGTGTTTGCTCACCGGTGGATCCTCTGCAGTGAATGGGTGCCGTCAAAATGAGCGTCCAAACAATAATCCACCTTCATGCAGCTTTTCACTTCACAACGAGCGGGGTGGATTACTGTGATGATTTTTTTTTTTTTTTATCAGACTCTCATTCCGACGGCACCCATTCACTGCAAATGATCTATTAGTGAGCAGTAGACGTTGTGCTAAATTTCTCTAAATCTGTTCTGATGAAGAAATAACGCCTGAAGCCAGGTCCGTTTTCAGCTAATCACATTTTGTGGTGAACTTTTTCTTTAATGTACCAGGAATTAAATATGTCACTTTGCACGTTATAGTCACATTTATTGGAGATCCCTTTTTTTTTTGTAGAAAACTTTACTGTCCACTCAAAAACGCCAGGTGTCCTTTTGTGCATTTGTTTGCGTAATGGCCCTTCTCACCACACTGGAAAAGGCAAACAGAAAATGTATGTCACTGTGCATTGTATGTATACGGGGGGAAAAAGGTATATTATGCATAAAATCAAATGACGCCCCACCTTGTAACACGTAACTTGATCCAGTGGACGAGGACCGCGAGGTCCACCCATGTTGTTGTTAGAGTGCACTATACCGACAGCATTTGGCATTCTCTGGTTGTTGTTGATATTGGTGTTGGTCAACTGGATGAGTGACTGCGATGACCTGTTTGTAGGCTGCATGTTTGGCGGCTGGAGATGAAACTTTAAGATCAAACATTAGTATCGGGGTAAGCCTTAAACATGTTTGTAAAAGAAAGAAAAAAAATTCACAAACCTTTTGCTGAGACTGTGCCTGTTGTGGTAATGGTGGCTGTTCAGTGGCACCCATAGGGAGTTCAAATCTTGGGCTAAGAAGTACAACATAAAAATCCATTCATTTAGAATGAATGCACACTTGTTTATTTAAATGGCACGCTAATATGTACATGCATCAATCGCAATTGCACAGATACTCACTGCATAAATTTGCATGACTTGCCCTCCGGGCAGAAGCCAACAAGGTAATTTACACAGATGACTCTTCTCGTGTGTCTGTGCCTGCAGTCCGGCCCTAAAGGTGAATAAACACGTTCATTTCAAAATGTACAATGTACAATAATGCTGATTCATAAAAAATCCCAGTCTGAAAAGACAGCAAAATACTTACCATGCTTACAAAAGCCCCTATCATACCATGGGCAATCTTTAATCTTAGATTCTGGGTCAATGTGCAGAAATGGACACTCTTTATTACTGCACTCCCCTGTAAAAAAAAACAAAATAAATGATTAAGGCCAATTACATGCATGAACAGTGATTGAACAATAGATAGATAGATAGATAGATAGATAGATATTAAAATACTAACCAAATTTTGAGTAGAAATAGCATTCAGGCATCTTTGTCATATCATACTCGTGTAAAAATTCACATTGGTCTCCTTTCTTGCATAGCCCTCTAAGCCAGTGTTTGCACACCACAGTCTTTTCTCCACTGATGTGTCTGAAAGGACACATTCCACCTGTCAAAAGAGAAAGCTGTAGCGTCTGAACAAAGCAATAAACCCGGTTTGCATTAGAAATCCTTGAACGAGTTTGTGTGACACATGCCTTTCATGCAGGCAGCCTTCATGAAGAACTCGCATACAGCTGCGCCAGACTCTGAAAAATAATGACATTTTAAGTCTTTAATATGTCCCAAACAATACTAGACAGTTACCTTATATGTTGAAAATGATAAATCAGAAACACAAGCGCAATTGAACATTTTAAAATGAATCAATGCTCCCGTTAACTTACTGTCCATTCCTGGAAAAGGCAATGGTTGAGCGCCTAACTGTTGTTCTACAGCAATTTCTAGATCAAACTTGATATGATCGACACAAGCGATTAATTCCTGCATTTTGGTAGTATATCCTGTATATAAATATTTGTACCAGAGGTTAAACGCTACTCTTTATAACACTTAAGCAGAAAACTAGAAGAGGTCTTCACGGCTAACAACTTATCAGTTTGCCGCTGGTCAGGTTTAAATCCAGACGCAGAAAGAGAAAATAGCGAGCAGGTATACAGGTTTATTAACGGGGTAAAGACTTTTTCATGTAGCTCATCAGTAAATCGGTAAAGATAAAGATAAACATTGTAAATAAACAGATGATTTTTTAGAACCGTCTGCTTCCACAGCGCCGTTCACGAGTGACCCCTGAACTCCAGGACTTACAACCGATAACAATAGCATCGATTTCCAGGGAACGCGCGAATGCTGATTATTAATTGTATTTTATGAGATAAGTCATTTCGCCTTATTAATATTAAAACGTGTTTCGATAATCTCATAATGATTTGCCGTTAAATGGCAACTTGTGACGGCACAAAGCATATCCGAAAGGCTGGTCTTGATCAGTGTGTTGGTTGTTGATTAAAATGTCTGCTGCCGTTCCTAGCGCCATGCAGCTCCTAACAATGGTAGTGTGAGGCATTGCTGACTGTGGTGTGTCGGACTCAACCAGCTGACCTGGGGTTACGAAAATCTATTTCTAAAAATGAGACAATCGGACTCTTTGAGTTTTACATTTTATAGGTGTAAACTACCAATCAGAAACATTTTTTGTCTGTTATTCTTTGAATTATTGTACAGAACTAACGTTATATATAATCTTTCAGGATACCAGTGCTTAAAAGTGCCATAGAATGCATTGAGATAATATTTTAAATTGTTCTCTGATATGTACATAGAAGGTATGTAGCTTAGGTAAGG
>JAUMHQ010000048.1:9414908-9436065 GCA_032361165.1 Enteromius paludinosus
GATTTCTATAAGAAGTAGGAAACGATGGTGTTTGAGACTCACAGTATGTTATGTCCATGTACTGAACTGTTATTGTTCAACCATGCCAAGCTAAATTCAGTTTTCCATTCTATGGCACCTTTAATAAAAACAACTTATTAAAAACTAAAATGAATATGTATACCAGAGCCTTTTGCGTTTCTGTAAGTATTTTCTACATACTTTTAAACCACTAACTAGTGTTATATTGTTTAGTCTTAAAATAGTAATAATAGTTAAAAGAGAATAAATGTTCTCTATACTAATATTCTTGTTATTTGGCACAGTTGTTAAAAGTGATTGAATACACAGATTTTCCACAGAATGTTGTAAACTAGTAGGCTATGTATATTTTTAGTCTTCAATATATTTTATAAATAATTAATGTCCTAGATGTCCCTGTAATGGTGGTAAAATGCTGCGACTTTTTTTCATGCCGACCCAAGTTCGATTCCTGTCTTGAGGCCCTTTGCCGATCCTGCCCCACTCCCTCTCCACCCAATGCTTTCCTGTCAGCTCTCTACTCTCCTCTCCCTATAAAAGACTGAAAATGCCCATAAATATAACTTTAAAAGAGAAGGTCAGGATATAGAGATGAGCCTTGTTTCCTTCCACGATAAAGCTAATAACTTGCACTTAATTTCATTAAAGGATTATTCTTAAACCTGCTGGGGACTGATTTGAAAATGTATATTTTACATTGATATTAAGGATATTGTTATTGCCACACTGCAGTGTTAACACACAAAATAAATAATTTAAAGATCAATTTCAGTAAAAAAAAAAAAATATTTACAGTTGTATGGGATGAGCATGCTTATACAACATACTTCATTAAAGCACACACCCGAGCACAAGAACAACAGTGTAACCCAGAATAATTAAGACAGTTTAATACAAATAATAAAATGAGAGAAAAAAAAAAAAAAAGCATATACATACAATCATATCAGTTTCAACAGATCCAACATTGTAATGACAAATTAATAAATGTATTAAAAATACAAATCAAAGTTCAGTAAGTTCAAAAAGTCCTGCCCCCTTGACTCATCCAGAACATCCTCTGCATCCACAGTGAGTGCACTCAATGATACGACCCTAAGAAAAACAACAAGAGGATCAGATTAGAAACAGTGGCACATGTTAAAAGAGCTTTTTAATGAAAAAGAAGACCATCTGACAGATGCGGCCTCGAATAAATCCGACAACGTCATAACTTACCACTTCAAGCTTGCCCTTAGGAACTCTGCATATGCAATTTGTCCCAAAGTTTGTGTCGCGCGTTTGAATGCACCGCAGACAGCACAGGTTTTCATAGCCCTGTTTTTTCCATTTGGCAATCAGATTCTTGTCTGCATAGCCCTCTCTGATACAATAATCATAGAGCTCTGCGGATAAAAATAAATAAATATCAAAGTCAACAACTCGCATAGAAACAGAGATCGAAATAAAAACAAACTCTATGAGACTGCACCCCACCACACACCTCGACTAATGGCCTTCCTCTTGTAGTACAGGTCGAAAATGTAACGGCTGCGCTGGTGATGGAGTCGGAAGATTGGCCACAGAGACTCAACCTTACGTTTGCCCTCATGAGGCTCGGTTTCAGCTGTGAAGTTAAAGCATCGGTTAGTGAAAACCTTTTCAAATTCATAAAAGTCTATAGCCGATAGAACAGTAAGTGTTTCCATTTTAAATAAACAAATTACACCCGTGACTATAAACCTTAAATACACTAGCATTCATTCTAAATGATTAAACATCCCAAATAAACAATCGACTTGTTAGCTTCGTGGCTAGTTCGTAGACTGCTGAACGAACCTTCGCGCATTTTCTGGTCGAGCTCGTCAAGAGTCGGCTCGATGAGCTCCCAACCGTCTGGAGGTGGTTTCCTACTCCTTTTCACCTTGGGCATTGTGTTATTTAAGCAAAATAAGATCCTCCGAGGTATTTAGCAACAGCAGGCTGCTACTGCATGAAGAAATTTTCCGATTTCTGTCGCCGAGCAGATGACGTCAGACCAAAGGTCCTTTTAGTGTGAACAGTTACGTCAACGAGCTGTCTTTGTTCTTACACATAAAACACGAACTATACTTATTCCCAACCCCGTTTCCATCGCTTAAACGGACTGCATTAAATCCCGACTATTTCACATATCACCGCTGGTTTTGTTACGGCGAAGCTGTGGTGTTATTTTTATCCTCGACCTCAGCATATTGCATCAGGCTAGGTGTCTGAAGGAGTGCCTGAGTTTAAACATAGGGACATGGACCAGCTGGCTATATGCTAATCGATGACTGTACCTACTTAATCTTGGGATTTTGTATTTGCTTTATTAACTGTATCGCCACCGAACCAAGTACAGCCACGTATAATTATTTGCTGCCATTCAGTATCTAACGTTACAGAGTTTGTGGTGAAGTGTGGCAACCTGATATCATAAGTACACCACGCTTTTGCTGGGACTGGAAGAGTGTTTTAGTTTTATATCTATCTATCTATCTATCTATATAAATCAAGTGAAGTTTAAGCTTCATCATGCCAAAAGGAGGTAAGAGATGAATTTGTTATGTATGTTGTGGCGGCACACGTCATGAGCTCGTGCTCGTCGCCACACTTCTGTCATAGCCTGTCCTCATGATTGACATTAAATACAGTCTGTATGTTGTACTTTTAAACCAAGTCTTCTGTGTTATAGAAGTATAATCTGTATTATTAGAGAGTGATTTGCTTTTTACATTGTTTATTGCAGGGAAAAAAGGTGGCCATAAAGGTCGCATGAGAACTTACACAAGTCCTGAAGAAATAGATGCTCAAATGAAAGCAGAAAAAGAACGGAAAAAGGCAAGCTGTATTACAAATTCACACACAAATATGAAAAATATTACGACACATGGGTGAGAATGAGGTTGACACTGAAAACAAGCATGAACATTTAAATAGGCATTTTAAAAATTAAAGTGTTGGAGATCAAAATAATAACTGATTATTAATAACATTTCAGTAAAACAACTTGTCTCTTTAGTGACATAAAGCAAACATCTCCAGTCATTCAATTCACTTTATTTATTTACTTTATTAAATCTTGCTAATTTGTAATAGTCAACAACCAGTCTTGGCACAATAATTTTTTTAAATCATCTGTTTTACTCGAATAACATCACAATATGGAAGAAAAGCTCTGACACTACTTCTACCTCCATTACATCGCAACTTTATGTAACAGTAGTCAAAGCACAGCGGAAGGTGACTGATTCTCAAACGCTCAAGATTATCAACCACTTTCTGATTCAGTGCCCATCCCCAAGCCAAATTGGCTAAACGACTGCATTGTCGCATGTGGTAATGGTTTCTTTTACACTGTAGAAGGAAGAAGAGGAAGGTGCAGCAGTGAACGACAACCAGAGCGAGGACAAACTGACAGCATCAGGTTCAGAGGACAGTGACGATGAGGGGTCTGAGGTATGTTTTCTTTTAGAATGACGGCGAGTCTGTGTTCCTGCAGAGCTGTCCTCCTCCTGATAGATCTTCCTGCAGATTCATTCATCTGAGACGACTGTGGCAGGACGTAAACATTCAGACACACTCTCACTCAGTCTAATTACCGTGGACTCTTATGGGGTGGAGCAGAGCGTTGCTTTTCGATTAGTCACTTATCAATGTTTTTGGAAAGTAGGAATTCTTTATGTGGAATGTCACAGTCCTCTGAAGGATGAATGTACTGTAGGTTGGTGATGTAGTACCAAATCATATGGTCCAGCTGTAGCATGAGCTTTGTATGAATGCACAAAATGCCTTTATAAAAACAAACTGATCTCTTATCTCCATCAATTTAATTTCATTATTATTATTTACTTGCATAGTATTTATGAATGTCTTTAATTAGCTTCCTATATTTAAGTCCTTATGCTTTTGATGTATTTATTAGTTTTTTTAAAAAATGTTTCTATTAAGCTTTTTTATTTAATTTTTTGTACATGTAGTGCATCAGCTTAAACTTGTTTTACTTCGGTTAATAAGAAGCAACTCATTTTTGATTAGGTTTTTCATTTAATATTCACATGTAATTTTTGTTGAAGCTTTATTCAATTAAAAAAAATGATCATGAACTGAGAAATCCAAATTCCCTTGAGCTTTTGACCTATAAGAGACCATTGTACTATAAAAACATGTTAGTCTAAAAACGACAGCTTGTGGAATGTTCTGCTTTATGCTGTAAAAGTATGAGAAGCACCGCCTCCACAAAAGATCATCAACGCCTGCTTCTACATCACTGCCTGCTTAGCCCCGCCCACTGAATCATGCATGTAGTGTTTATGAGATCTGCAGGCTACGCAGAAATCAAACAATAAAGATACCTCTGAAAACAAGAAGACACTGTGCCATGCCAAGCTGAGGGGAAAAACAGCTTTTGGATTGCCTGCCTTCTGATCCGAACATTAGGAAAGGATGGATGAACTTTATTTTTAATGAAGATCCAGACCACGTCAGTAAGAATCCTAGCAAGCACTGGTTTATGAACAAGGCACAATTCGACGTGGGAATTTCAGAAAGATTGACATTACAAGACGCTGATGTGCCTACTATATTGGATCTGACAGTATCATAACACACAAGTGAGAGTAAGGCTGATGATACATTGGGCAACTTTTTGAGCAATTTTGCTTGGCCACTTCTCAATTGAGAATGGTAACAAATTTCTATCTGCATAGTTCAGATTTGTCTTGGGCCCTGTGTCTCACCTGGTTGACCGTTTACAGCAACGGCAACCCTGCTCAAAACTGTGCCCAGTGTATCATCAGCCTAACTGTTTATTATGTGCTCACTATTGCTTTGTCTGTTATTACAGATTGTTTGGTACATACTCAGTATTTATGCATTTTTAACCTAGCAGCGTGCTTTCAAACACACCCAACCAATCACAGCAGTGGCTGTTTATATGCCTGTTAAAACAGAGCGTCCTGATGAGGGGGGTTAAAACAGGATGGAAAATGACCTGTTGCTTCTAAATTATGTGTTTTGATGTAAAAAAAAAAAAATCTTGACCCTTTTTAGTTTCGGTTAACAATAACAACTCCGATCTCTACTTTGTCACAGAAAAGGAAGGGTGTTGAAGGCTTGATAGAGATCGAAAATCCCAATCGAATCGCCCAAAAAGCAAAGAAAGTCACAGAAATAGAACTCGAGGGTCCCAGACAACTTTCCAGAAGAGAAAGGTAAGAGACTCTGGGGTGAGTGACGCTAACAACCTTTTCCTTGAGGCGTAATACCCTCTCATTATTTGCCATCACATTATGTCACATCTTTTTTTGTATTGCTAGACATACAGATATGTGAAGCTGTTCCTTCTCAGTTCCTTCAAGAAGTTTCTTTTCATATTTCAGAGAAGAGATTGAAAAACAGAAGGCCAAGGAGAGGTATATGAAAATGCATTTAGCAGGAAAGACAGATCAAGCTAAAGCTGACCTCGCTCGACTCGCCATTATTAGAAAGCAACGTGAGGAGGCCGCGCGGAAAAAAGAAGAAGAACGTAAAGGTAAATGGGCAGCCTTTGATAATGTTGTAACAATGTCTCGCTGGAAATCGGAGATTAATTTTTGTATTCTGTCTTTGTGGTTGTAGCAAAAGAAGAAGTGCAGGCGGCAGCAGCAGCGGCGAAAGGACTACATACGCTGTCTCTCAAATAACCCCTATAGTGGATTCTTAGAGGTTTCGATGCATTTGTGGACAGTATACGATGATATTGACATTTGTTATTTTTGAAGACAAAGCAAAAGATAATGTGGTATGCTGTAGCACCACGTTTCATGGAAAAGGAACATTTCAGAGTATATTAACCCAGAAAAGCAGGCATTTAATTGTCCAAATAAACTGCCTTTGTGAGAGCCCCAATGCTTTCACTAAAGTGGCTAAATCGTAATGCTTGCTGTCACTCAGTGATATTAGGAATATAGACATATTTATTAATATATTAACATATTGCCACATGGAACTGTGTCAACTTTGCGGTCTCAGTATAAAGGATTATTGTAAGGATAAAAACGTAATAATCTGTCCTCAGTTGTAAAGGATCTGGTGTCGTTTAGAGTGATGTTCTGATGGGATTCTCTCCTTCAAATAATGTATAAAGTATAATATACACCAATAAAATGTCAGAACGTTTTTTTGAAAGTTATTGGTATTTTATTGTGAATTATTTTGCATCTCACTTGTTTTAATTTTAACGTGTAGTTTTGTACTTGAGCATATTTTTAATTCAAAATGCAGTGGTTGTTCAATTTATTGACATTAAGCATATATTTTTAGCTAATTTTTAAAATGCATAAGAAACATTTTGTCACGTTTTAATGCATATTTTGTATGATTGTTATATTAGTATTATCATATTGGACGCTTCATACCTCCATACCTTTGTTCTCCAATTCCCAGAAAATCCAAGCGTGACTGTAACATGTATTATCTGAGATATTAACAAAAAAAGCGTAAGTAAAAAAAATGCCGATGCAGAAAATGTGCTCCTTATATCACGCCTTTCGTTGTGGGCGGGACAGGGGATCGGTTAGCCACGCCCCCGCGGTGCGCTGATTGGGCTCCAAATTTCGCGGACTTTGGCACGAGGCAACCTACAAAAAAAAAAGTTGTCACAGAAAGCCATTTGGGGCGAAACATTGACCACGTTTGTAAAGGTTAGTAGAAGAATCTTTTCATTCTATATCTGAATAGATAAACACTATTTAAAGTTTGTGTAACGCAAGCAGAGTTTTCATTTAGTGGATCAAATCTAAACCTTGTGACTGTCTGCATGTGCTCCACATTGGCGGCCGATGAAAGTCAATCTGTTAACTTAGCTCGGTGCATAAAGAGCACGTACGCATTGCTATATAACACGTGCATGCTAAAGAATCGCATCGTTTTCGTTATTATAAAGTAAGCATGTTCTGTTAGCCGCACGTCACTTGATATGTAACAGTTACAGGATGTATTTCGCGGGGAAAATGTAACCCTAAAGGCTGTAGTTCCGGTTTATATGTCACTATAGCTGCGAATTTAAATTGATCTTTAAAGTTCTTGACAAGACGTGGAAAAAGCCTTGACAGATCAGTGAGAGAAGAGCACTCAAAGTTTGTTTCGTAATCTGTCAGAAGCGTGCTCTGCAGCTGCAGTTGCATCATTTGATTGACAGCTGAGCAGTGTTATTTATTTCAGGAATATTTCTATACCATAACAGCATTTTTTGATTATTCTTGTTTTGGTTTCGCGTAGTTTTAATTTGTGATTTAGTAAAATTTTAAGTAACTTTATTTTAGATTTAGTACATTTTAGTGTTTTGTTTTTCTTAACGTTTATGTGTTTAATGTAACATTTATATTTTATTTCAGTGCTGTTTGAATTAAAATCGATTATTGGATAAGAGTCTAAGATAATTTATGCTGTGCGTATGATCCAAGAATACTCTGCTCTTAAATAACCTAATTTGTAATAATAATATTAATGAAAAAAACTGACCTTCTAACATTTTAAATCTAGAGATCATAAACTATGGCACAGATCAATGGCCACAACAAAAAAACATGGGAATCTCATAACAAGATGATGCTGGAGCCTCTGAGCACAAATGATCCCGAGGTAAGTCACTCTGTGATTATGTGAACCTAGGCCACAAAACCAGGTCAGATTTTTGAATTTAAGATTTATACATCATATCATACATGTTAATATCTAAACAATAAGCTTTCCATTAATGCATGGTAGGATAGAGCAATTTGAGTATCCGGAATCTGACTGTGCAAAATCTGACTATCGAGAAAATCCCCTTTTAAAGTTGTCTAAATTTGGTTTTTATCGATGCATATTACTAATCACAGATTAGGTTTTGATATAGTCATGGTAGGGAATTGTACAAAATATTTTAATGGTACATGATCTTTACTTGCAACCAGCCTCAAGACTCTTATAAATCCATGCAGTGAACCGTGAATGATTTTCTGCTGTGCGAGGGGGAAAAAACTTTTTGTTTTGACTAGTAATGGGGGTTATGATGAAATCTGGTCTCCTAGACTCTGACCTGCCATGTGACGGGCAGCTTCAGCCTAGCTTCGCTCAGCTGGAGTATGATTCATAGTAAAACTAACCAAAACATTAACTGTCAGTATATGGTATAACTGGGGTTACATGGTAGTAATATATTGCTATATTTCTGTATGCACTAGGTATTTAACATAATAAAGAAGGAAAAGAAGCGGCAGACGTATGGATTAGAGCTCATTGCCTCTGAGAACTTCACGAGTCGGGCTGTTTTGGAGGCTCTGGGTTCCTGCATGAACAACAAGTACTCTGAAGGCTATCCTGGTCAGAGGTGACTATTGTGCAATGACATTTTATGTTGTTGCATTTGCCAATAAAATGAGTATTGTGTAATTGATGTATTTGCACTTTGCGCTTATGCATTAAAAATGCTTCTTTTAATTTCAGACTTTGTTTATGGTCATTAGGTATTATGGTGGCACGGAGCATGTGGATGAATTGGAGCGTTTGTGTCAGGAAAGAGCTCTGAAGTTGTACGGCCTCGACCCGGAGAAATGGGGAGTGAATGTTCAGCCGTACTCCGGTAGGTTGGTTTCTGTGTCCATGGACTGTTGCTGTAAGAGATGATTAACATTAACTCAAGTGCACATTGTTCGAAATAGTGTTTGTTGTTTTCCTCAGGGTCGCCTGCAAACTTTGCGATATACACGGCCATAGTGGAACCTCACGGGCGAATCATGGGCCTCGATCTTCCCGATGGCGGCCATCTCACCCACGGCTTCATGACTGACAAAAAGAAAATCTCAGCCACTTCAATTTTCTTCGAGTCTATGCCGTATAAGGTGACCTTGCGGATGGAATAAACATTGTGGTGAACTGAAGTAACAGGAAAATTGACATTTGGTAATTTGACTAGAAGGTCATAGTGAGGGCTGAACCTTAAAGGAGTTGCTCCTCAGTTCTCTGCATAATGGCAAACTGTAGGCAAATTTATAATTGAATTTCTATGACCTGACAAGTAACAAGGGCAGCCTAGCAACTGATTTGGTGAATGAGGCCTTTGTGGAAAAAGATTCCAGCATTACCTGTGGTAAAGAGTAATTTAGCTTAACAATACCGATGCCTTCTTCAGCAGCTTGAATGGTGCGGTCTAATTGATGATTCTAGTTTCAAATGGATAAACCTGCCTGACAACATGTTTACAGTAACTACTAGAGCACAGAAAACCCATATGCTGCTATATTTAACCTGTAGTCTTTTCCTTTTCTCTCTTTTTTTTTTTTTCCCCCCAGGTCAACCCAGAAACTGGATACATCGACTATGATAGACTTGCGGAAAATGCTCGTCTTTTCCACCCAAGACTAATTATTGCAGGTCAGCGCTGTTACTAAGAAAATCTGAGAATTTAATATCATTAATAATTAAAAAATTAAATCTTACTAAAACCCTTTTTGTTTTTTAACAGTTGGATTAAGTAATCTGAATATGAATTTGAAACATTTTATTGTCATATTTGTTTTAAATTTACATTTTCATCCTTCCGCGAAACGATATAGTACCACGTGACTAACATTCAAACGTTAGTAAGACAGTTTATAACATCTACATATGAATATATAATAACGGATGTATTTTACTTATTTACAAGCATTAAATTGCACCTTATGTTGTCCAGTGTTTGTCACAAGATGGCGCCAAACGGTAATCTTTGTTGGCGCGGAGGGATTTTAAACACACAAGTAGTGCCGGCTATGCGTTATTACTTTGGAGCGGTTATTATTCGAAAAGAACGAAGCTGTAAATGTCTCAACTGACCAATCAGAATCAAGCATTCCAGAGAGACGCGTAATGAGTTATTTATCCTTTTTGTGTAATGTCTTTTATTTTTAATTTAATTACATTTTTATTCAGTGCTTTGTTCAGCTATCTGTTGTTTTAATTGTGCTTCATAAATAATTAGGAAAAAAAAATAATGCCAGAAACTTATTTTATTAAAGTAATTATTAATTACATTTTATGACCACCAGTTATACCTGATAACTGATATCTTAATCTGAGGTCATGTTTTGTTGTTGTTGTTTTTAAAGAAACAGTAAATTTTTATTAAATATCAATAATATTCAAATTAATGCTAATGCTATCACTTTAATCAATAATTCAGTTTTATGTGTTATCTTATATTCAAAAACATTTATTCAGTATATTTTTAATCTCTTACATTTTCTGCAGCCCTGTTTGTTTGTTTTTCAACCATCTGAGACATGAGATTTTGCAAAAATAAAACAGTCGATGAGCTGGTTGGAGGAAAAAACATAAGTCAACATAAAAAGAAATGACAAATATCACCATTAATGTTTCTGTGTGCCATTGCTAAGGCACCAGCTGTTATTCCCGTAACCTGGACTACAGTCGCCTGAGGAAGATCGCGGATGAGAATGGGGCCTATCTTCTGGCAGACATGGCTCACATCAGTGGTCTGGTCGCAGCGGGTGTCGTTCCATCTCCGTTTGAATACTGTGACGTTGTTTCCACCACCACCCACAAGACATTGAGGGGCTGCAGGGCGGGAGTCATTTTCTTCAGGAAGGGTGAGTTCAGTCTGAATTGAACCGAAATACTAAATTTAAGCCCTTGACGGCGCTGTCATGATACACTCTTGAATTTCAGGAGCTCGTAGTGTTGATGCAAAGACGGGCAAGGAGACCCTGTATAACCTGGAGAGTCTGATTAATCAGGCAGTGTTTCCTGGACTGCAGGGCGGCCCTCACAACCATGCCATTGCAGGTCAGAGCTGATGCATGTGTTTAGATAAGATAAGTTGAGATCAGGTTAGGTAAGTTGGCATTTATACTAGGAATGTTTAGGATTAATACATGATCTATTAATGACGTGTAAATTAAATAAGCTTACTGTTCAATTTAATTTGGTAACCATCCAATCAGATGTTGAGATCACGGTCTAGAAGTCGTCTGATGTTAGAGCGCGCAAGTATTTCTTTGTATGTAGTGATTCCAGTCATTTGTTGGCCCTTTAGCAAACCAATCAATGATCATGTGAGTGCTTGCCATGAGCAGTCTAGTGGTGAATGTGTTTATGTATATGTACTGAAGTTACCCTGAGAATTAGAACTTAATAAGAATTTTACAAACTTCAAATTGTTTTAATGGAATATTTGCATTTGTTTTTAAAACCACTAATTTAACAATGATTTTATGATTCTTTAATTAAAGAAATTAAATACTAATACTATACATGGTCTAAATTAAATATTTTTGTAAGCTGTAGTTAAAATGAACCGCAAATATTTATTATCAATTATATGAATTCAATTTGTGTTTATTATTACTATTGCTTTACTAAATTTACTAATTAAAAAATTATGAGTTTTAATATGTATGAAGATAGACATGAAGCACATATGTATACAATTTTCAGATATTTTAATTATTAGTGCTTTTACTTCACAAAATTGCAAAACCAATTGATAAAACAATTATTAATATTCCTGACAGCTGACTCTTATTTCTACCCAATATATACCTTGTTTATTTCAATTCAAGAGTATAACAATTTATTAGTTATATATTAAATAATTTACATTGTTTATTAATGTTATCATTTTAAAAAACTATAGCTTTTTATATGAAATGGATTATCAGTGTTGGTTATGTTTTCTTTGTTTGTGACGCGCAGGGGTTGCTGTCGCTCTGAAGCAGGCTCTCACTTCAGAGTTCAAAACGTATCAATTGCAGGTTCTAGCAAACTGCAGGGCTTTAGCAGCCACCCTCATGGAAAAGGGCTACAAAGTTGTTACAGGTGAGCTCCTGAATGATTTAATAAATTATGCATCATTGAAACCGTTGGCTGAGGGTGTCGGAGGTCGGGTACGGTCGTAGCTGTGATCCCTTTATCTTCTGTTTTTATATCTAGGTGGCTCAGATAATCATCTCATCTTGGTTGATCTGCGTCCAAATGGAACTGATGGAGGAAGAGCAGAGAAAGTACTGGAGGCTTGTGCCATTGCCTGCAACAAGAACACCTGCCCAGGTGCATGGAAAAAATTGAATAACAGCATCTTTTTTTGTTTTTGTTTTACTGCAATAATCTAATTCTTTTTCCAAAAAAATTGTTTTTTAACACCAAAGGTGATAAAAGTGCCCTGCGCCCCAGTGGCCTTCGTTTAGGGTCTCCAGCTCTTACATCTCGAGGACTTTTGGAGGACGATTTTCATAAGGTTGCCGAGTTCATTCACCAGGGTGAGTTTTATGCAATAATGCAACGTTTAAGAATATTGCTCTCGATCTCATAATTGACAATATGTGTACCTGTCCTTAGGCATCGAGTTGACATTAGAGATCCAAAGAAACATGAATCCTAAAGCAACTTTGAAGGAGTTTAAGGATGAACTGGCTCAAAATGAGAAGTACCAACTGAAAATAAGTGAAATTCGAAAGGAAGTCGAAGACTTTGCTGGAAAGTTCCCAATGCCCGGGTTGCCAGAGTTGTAATTGACTGTTTTTCTGAATATGTGCTTAGATGGCGATTGATTTTTAACGGGCACAAAGGCTTGAAAACCACTCAGCGGTCCACTGCAATCTTCATGCACCTCAATGTGAAGTCGTCCCTTTCCTGTAGATCACACGATCGTTTTTTGACTACACATTTAATTGGTTTCTCTAGTGTGTTCTAGTCACGTTTTCTCTCATTTCTGTGGTAAATTTGCAGAATAAGGCATGTTAAAGCTGTACACTCAAAACAAATGAAAATGAGAACAATCGTTGTTGTAAATGCAAATAAAGCCTGAAATGTTGAAGATGTGAACATGTGACTAGACCATTTTCTTTCACTGTTACTATTTGCTCTAATAAGCTGACATGTGTAGGTTATTACAAATTCAGAATGAGACAAACCATGTCCCTTTTACTATTGAACAAAGGAAAGTATGTTTTCGCTGTAGACACAGACTGTGTTATAGGGTAGGTATGATGCCATTTAAAAATGATGCAAAACGGAGCCAAATCAGAAATAATTTAATGAAACCGAAGGCAGAGAAATTTCACAGTGGGCAGCAACTCAAAGCACACAGATGACTTTCAAAAATTGCACTCGACTTAACATCCATAAATATTTTAGCATGAAGAATATACTTCACCTCACCGCCGGACAAGCTCACAACACTGTCTTAAAATAGATTTGCAACAAAAATGCATGATCAAGACACGTTACAGCAAACGAGATTTGTTCAGAAACGGCAAAAAGAAGTCTTAGAAGAAAATGTGCGTATGGTATGGCTTATTCTCAATTTACATTCAACAGACTCTGCAATTAAATGCTGCTTAATCTGTCTCTTGACAAACCGTTACAAAGGCCAATAATTACTGGGTAGCCAAAACAACTTGATATTAAGACACACTTGCGATGAAACAAAGCGGTGGCAGTCAAGATCTGTAATTTTGGACTACGACTGCTATCATGCAGTAGTGGGAATAACAATTACAGACAATGTATTTTGGCAACAACCACCATTTTCACTGCAACACCCATTAAAATGAAGTGCCTCTTCTTCATCCACAGTTACTCATGCTGATGCTGCTTGCACACACAACTTAAGACGACAATTTATATCCATTTTAAATATATCTAGAAAGGCTGAACGGCACAACACGTGAGATACAATGGAAGTGTCTATAAATCGCCACCGTATTTGCAGTCATTACATTTTGGTGTTCTTCAAACATGCAGAAAAGTTGTGTAACAGTTCTCCACAGTGTGTGACAACTTACATGCAGTACATTCGTTCACCTTATCGCACAATTACATTAAAACACGAAGGGCAGTCGGCTCCATTTTGGACTGACAATGCTTTTAACCTTGGTTCGTTTTTGTATTACTAGAAAAAAAAACGTTTAGCCCCCTCAAATTGTATGCCTACTGGAGTAGGTATGCCTATATTATTAATCAGTTTGGTGTATTGATTATTAAGCTCAGAAAGCAAGTATCAAAGAGCTGCCCGATCCTTCAATTATATGCCAATTGCAATGCATTTAATGCTTATGCATTTTATAACGGCTGCGTATTGAGGAGAACGTGCATTAAAAAATGCTGTTCTGTTGCCACGCAAGTTCGTTCCATTAAATTATGCTTGTGATTTTCATGCAGCAACAGTTATTTTGCTTGTGAAGACAAAAAGCATTAATTATTAAACGGGATACCAGGACCGGATTAATTAAATGGTGATTAGAAACCCTCCTGCTGCTGCTGCTGCTGCTGCTGTTCCCGTGCAGCTGTAGCTGTCAAGGAAAACAAGCATATGATCCCACACACACACACACATTTAAAAACCACTACTTGTGCTTGAACGATGGGGAAATTTTCCTGAATCTTCCGACCACAAGAGGAACCATTTTCTCCATTTACTGAAGAGAGTTTGGCAACAGATTTTAAGTATGCAACCTCCACACTGACACGAATAGTCAAGACCACGTTTCGTTACACCAGACGTTCAACCTGCTTCTACCTGGAATGCCATTAACAAAATAAAGAAAAAGGTGATTAACATTCAATACATTTGGTCTCCTGATTTTAATCGTGGGTTGATGCGAAACAGATACTGGACACATTCAGATTTTGTACAAATAGCTGGTGGTGTAATTAAAACAAAAAGAGTGGTTGCCCCCCTTCGAGGACCCCTGAATGTAATGCTGCTTGATGAGCTCACTCAGGTACTGGACGATTTTACTCTCTTCCACAGTGTAGCCGAGCTGCAACAAGAAATTAGTCCTGCGTGACGTCACCGAGCCCTGGTCGTTGAAGTCCATGGGAAGGTGAATGTGATGGCAGAATGTATAAAGGAAGGCCTTGGCTGTAAGCTGAGTCAACATACCCTGAACATGGAGGAAGTAGGTGCTGCCACGTTTGATCTGAGTCCTGTGGTCTGCCAAATGGCTTACTAGTGTTCCTTTGTACGGCGGACACCGGAGGGTCTTGTTGTCGCAGTCCAAAATGCTTATGTAACGGCTGTATCGGTTCAAAGAGTGGAGAACGCTGGATCCAGCCGGGGAGGCAGCTCTGTAAAAAAAAACAAACAAAAAAAAAAAGAGGAAATACCAAAAATAATGAACACTGCACTTTTTGGTCTCTGATTTAAAGCATTGCAAGCGAAAGCTGCTTTTGAAGTTATAGATTGACTACAGGTCAGTTACATACCTCTGCAATCCAATAAGTTTCCATCTCTGCAGGTCGGTAAGCTGAAATGGCGATGAAAGCCACGGTTGGACGGTTTCACCGTACTTGCCCAGATTGGGAACGAAAATAAACAAAGCATTGACTAGCTTCCTCACCCTGCCCTCGTCCACGCCCAAAATAACGAGCGTTCGGCCACTCAGAAGGCAGAAGATGGCTTGCTGAGCAAATGGATATTGCCTGATGAATCGAAGAGCGCTGTGACCGGCTTTCTTCTTTTGCTTAAGCGTCAACGCACTGCCGTAGGTGAACGGAGACACGGCCCGGTCAGAGCTGGTGGAGGCGCTCATGAAGCTTGTACTGTCGGAGACATCTTCGATATTAATCTTTGCTACCTCCTCAGTGTTTAGATCGGAAAACGTCAGTCCCATGTTTGGGCTTTCCGCGAGGGCTGACTCTTCCAAAATGTAGTCCATCTGTAAAGCAGGGTCTCCTTGAAGAAGAGACAGAGGTTCCTGGTTCACCACTGTGTCGCCACAGCACTCCTGAGCAAGCTCAGGTAAAGGTTCCTCAAAGACGAAACCGTCCTGTCCGATACAGCAGGCTGCATCCATCGGGACTAGATTCCCATCAGACGTCCTTTGTGGGACAGAGCTGGATGGGGATGCGATGGATACCTTGCCCTTTCGTTCTAGACCATCAAAGTAATTTGCCTGGAGACTGGAAGGACTAACACTTCCAAAAGCCTCAATGCTCTTGTCGCTACTAAAGCTCCCTTTGGTCTCCGTGTCGGCTGCCTCTGAGGTTTCCTGCGTAATGTCAGATGTGCTGGACTCAGGAGGTCCTTCCATAAACTCCACCCCCGGCTTAACGTGATCTACATCTATGCAGGTGGTGTACGAGTCGAGACTCAGCGGCTCGCCAGATATGTTCAGAATGGGGACAGTTGGATTGTTGGATGAAACGCCGAAGTTCTTCGGGCTTCCTCCGCACTCCCAGTCGCGTTCAGCTTCGAAGAGGAAACTAGTGACTCTCTGTCTGCTCAAAAGAGCCCTATCGATCTGGCTAGTGTAAATAAGGCACAGATCTCCTCGGAACGACTTCTCAATTATGTTTAGTTGTTCTAGGGTTTGGTGGAAAAAGCTGGCGTCGCAGAGCTCTTCCATGGTTTTCAAGCGCTTATCAAAGCATTTAGCAGATTTGGCCTTAATGAGCTGAGGCGTGTAAGAGGACTTTCTGCTCTCCCTTTCGGTCTCCACGGTCTTATCTGCAGTGTCTGAATGATTACTATTTAGTGTGTCGTCTGTTGCTCTTGTGTCAGCCAGTTTCTCGAGCTGTGCACAATCAACGTCCTTCTTTTTCCTGGAAGGATAAGATGTGATTTGCCTCAGGAGATCTTTGTGTTCATAGATGGACTTCTCCACATTGGCCAATTCATTGGCCTTCTCAATAGCTTGTGTGGAATAACAGCCATTGTTCATTTTCTGCAGCTCAGTTTCTTTGTGCAGCACCGATCTGGTGTACTCCAAATCCTTCAGCTTCTTTTCCAGTTCGTTCGCGAAGGCTTTCCTGTTGCCCGATTTAAAAAACTCAGACGCCTTGGAAAACTCGGACGACATTTCTTGAAACTGATGCATGATCTTCCTTTCGTCCGCGGAAATGTAGGCCATGCAAAAGGGGCGCACGAATCCACGAGCCTCCAAGTCGTACAGCGTCAGATGATGGACGTAGGCAAACGCCCCTTCCTTGGAATCACCCAGGACAACCTTCGAGTCCTCCACAAAATTAAGCTTTGGGTAGTTGCTGCCAGGAGGATGTCCAACAAAGGACGCCTGGTAGTCCACAGACATGATGCGAAGCGAGAAGTAGTTAAGGTCAAACGTCCCACACACTTTGGGATCATTGGGAATGGTGAGTAAAGGCTGTGGACCGACCTGTTCTGAAAATTCAGAGACGAGTATGAAATCCTTGGAGAACTTCGCATAGGACGTCTTCGTCCAGGGATTTGCATTGGCAGCATGCGCAAACAAAGGCACAGAAAACTCCTCTGGAAGTGAGCATGGATCTGTGAAAGAGTCCCCAAAGTCATCTTCTTTGGTAAAAGCCACCACATCTGGTGAGCCAATCATGTTCTCGGCGTATATAGAGAGACATTAGCAGAAATACCCTTCCATGCTCACTAGATAAATCGATGAAAGCACAGTATTTCACAGAGACATCGTTTTAAACTCAAAAATCATAAATGCGCTGTGCACGGAGGACTCTCAGTCTTTGCAGCACGGCTGGTTTTACTCCACTGAGCCAGATCACGACCTGATATGCACGAGCTCGAAGACGATGCTCTCCAGCCTGCCAGACCTTTGACGTCACCTGCCATAAATCCCACACATCTATCAATCGTCGCCGCTTACTTAAACCTATTAATAATCCGGCACCTATACAACAGATCCCAACGAAGACGCCGCTGTTTGAACGTGCTCCAGCTGCTCGACAGCCTGACATCCTCTAACAGCAGCCATATTTAAACGATCGTAACCTTCCCACGTGACTATCCTGACGAGGAAGCAGCTGCGCCTCACAACCTAGAGAGCGCACTAGCTAGAGAGCAGTTTGAGCACGCTTAGTGAGCACAAGTGCGCTAGCTGGGTAGGTCTCTGACTAGGCTTTAAGACACAGTCTGCTGCATTTGTTATGACGCGTTGTCTGGCTGGGGAGAATTATATTATTCTTAATGATCGTTGTTATGCATATATGCGGACGCGATGTTTTAACGTATTGACATTGGTTTTTAGTTAATGACATTTTGTTGGGAAAACGCACGACACAGCATCCTCACCAGAGTCTAACACATTGCTTTACGGTATTTTTTTACGACAATTCTCGTCAGGCGCCGGATTGGAAGTTGTTACAGAGAGTTGGCTCGTATGCGGTGTTAACACTTTATTAAAAACTTTTACAGCGCTTTTTTTCCCCACGTCTACGCTGATATTTTTTTACCTCGGTTAATTTACTGGACGTCGAGGTTTTATGCTAGGCAACAAGCGCGGTTGTGCTGATGTAATGCCCGGAGTGTGCAGCGATCATGCGCTGCTGGATCAGTTATGAACGGTGTTTTTAGATCACTGAGAGCGACATTTGACAGTCGATTTTATAGACAGATATCTGTAAGCATGATAAGGCGCACACAGATTAAGAAAGTGCTTTGTGTAGCTGAGAAAAACGATGCAGCTAAGGGCATAGCTGAGATTATGTCAAACGGGAGATCGAGAAGAGTAAGTGCTATACAGTTACTTTAATCTGTTATTAAAACCTGTTTCTTTATTTCTATAAAACGTGTATTTGTATGTAATAATGATCATCACTTTTTTTTTTGACAGAGAGAAGGCTACTCTGTTTACAATAAAATATATGAGTACGAATACCACCTGTTTGGTCAAGTAAGATTTTTTTCTTGTTGGTTAGTTACTATACAGAAGTGGCATAGATAGTCTTTATCTGATCGTAGTGTTTACTGGTTCACAGAATGTGACTGTATGCATGACATCTGTGTCAGGACATCTCTTGGGTCTTGAATTCAAAGCACCCTTTCAGAAATGGTAAAAAGTTATATTTCTTCACATCTCTTTGATAATCGTTTAAATATCCGTTTACAATGTGTCCTATGGTCTGTTTCACAGGCATAGTTGTAATCCGGTCCTGTTGTTTGATGCTGAAGTGGAAAAGTACTGCCCTGAGAACTTCGTACCCATCAAAGTATTCGTTTTTATTCACTCACTTACATTTGCTTTGTATACAAGCTTGTGTTTTATATTTGGATATATGCATTTACGTCATCCAGAGGACTTTGGAGAGAGAGGTGAGACAGTGTCAAGCTCTGGTCATCTGGACCGATTGTGACAGAGAAGGGGAAAATATCGGCTTTGAGATTGTTGATGTTTGCAAAGCAGGTAAGCGTAGCGCATTGCGGTTCTGGTTATTCACTGGACTGGTGCTGTATCTTTCTAACATGGGATATCTTTTAATTAAGTGAAGCCAAACGTCCAGGTCTTCCGTGCACGGTTCTCTGAGATCACCCCAAACTCCATAAGGAGAGCCTGTGAGACCCTTACTGAGCCAGATATCAACGTCAGTGACGCGGTGGATGTCAGACAGGAGCTGGATCTTCGCATCGGTAGGCAGTTCAAGACAAAAGAGAACGTGAGAACACGAACCACTGCATTGCAGACGATGTTTAGCATATGTGCATTGCGTCCTTTCAGGGGCGTCATTTACCAGGTTCCAGACATTGCGCTTGCAGAAGATATTCCCAGAATCTCTCTCTGATCAGCTCATCAGTTATGGCAGTTGTCAATTCCCGACCCTCGGCTTTGTAGTAGAGCGGTTTAAAGCCATCCAAGCCTTCGTCCCTGAAACTTTCTTTAAAATCAAAGGTACGCTTATGTTTTTTTAACCAAATACACCAAGTGCTTCTCAGTGTCATCGCATGTGCTCTATTGTCTGAACGTGAAATTTCTGTTTGAAAGTTGTCCATGAGCCCAATGAAGAGGAATCGGTTGAATTCAGCTGGAAAAGACATCGTCTTTTCAATCACACAGCGTGCCTTGTGCTGTATCAGATGTGCATGGAGGTGTGTGGTCCTACTTACTTTGTTAAAAAACACATACCTGGACCACAAAACCAGTCTTAAGTCGCTGGGGTATATTTGTAGCAATAGCCAAAAATACATTGAATGGGTCAAAATGATTGATTTTTCTTTTTTGCCAAAAATCCTTAGGATAGGAAGTAAAGATCATGTTCCATGAAAATATTTAGTAAATTTCTTACTGAAAATATATTAAAACTTAATTTTTGATTAGTAATCAATGCATTGATTAGATCTAATTTGGACAACTTTAAAGGTAATTTTCTCAGCGTTTTGATTTTTCTGTACCTTTAGATTTCAGATGTTCATATAGTTGTATCTCCGTCAAATATTGCTCTATCCTAACAGATCATACATCAATGGAAAGTATATTTATTCAGCTTTCAGATCATGTATAAATCTTAATTTTGGAAAATTAACACTAATGACTGGTTTTGTTGTCCAGGTTCACATATAAGCTTTGTTCATTATTAAGTGGTTTTCTGTGTTTGGTTTTAATCTTTTCTTAGGATCCCATGGCGAAAGTAATATCTGTAACAAGTAAACCAAAAAGCAAATGGCGCCCCTTACCTCTTGACACTGTGGTAAGTAATTTAGATCTTAACAGATTTTGCACATTAAAAAAAAAAAAAAAAAAAAAAAAGGAAATGTGGACAAAAGTAGACATCACATACATGCATATAATACCACTCAAAAAATTAGGTTCATTGTTTTTGAAAGAAATCTGTTGTGCTTGGCCAGGCTGCATTTATTTGGCCAAAAATACAGTAAAAGCCGTATTATTGTGAGATATTACTATTTAAAATAGCTGTTTTCTATTTTAAACTATATTTTATACCTAATTTATTCTTACTCACTCACACCAAACATTTGAATGGTAGTCTACTTCTGGTTTAATATAGTTGTATAGTGTATAAAACTACATGCAAAAGGGTAAATATAGCCTGTTTTGTGTGCACAGTTGTCATTAGCTACTGAATTTAGTATAGCTTATAAATGTATGAGTGACTTACACCCATTAGGGCTTTTTCGCACCACAGGAACTATTTTGTTGTACCAAAACTAATTGTGGAACTACCTACTTTTTGGTGTGTTAGCACAGCAGGAACTAGGAATTATTTTAGTTTCAGGAACTGAAAAAAGTACTAGGAACTGTCGTTGACGTTAGTACACACCAGAGTATGTGAGCGGAGTGGAGCGGCAAGAACTTCCGCTCCGCGCTCAGAGCATTTCATGATCACTCCGCTCCAGCTCCACTCCGGGTTTACCATTTCCCGCTCCTCGCTCCCT
>JAUMHQ010000048.1:9451016-9476823 GCA_032361165.1 Enteromius paludinosus
TTATATTTTGTCAAGTCGAGTCTAAAGTCATCAAATTCATGACTCGAGTCTGACTCGAGTCCAAGTCACATGACTCGTGTCCACACCTCTGGTTCAAACAACATGTTAAAGTGAAATTTGTATCCGATTACCCTTCCTTTGTCCTTCAATGCTGTCTCTTTTTCTCTCAGTGGTTCTCGTAACTTCAGCAGCTGTAGTGCTGATGACTTTGAGAAGATGATCTTGAACTCAGGTGGCCGCTGTCTGCTGAACATACCGCGGCCGGATGAGGCATACAGTGCCCCCTTCTGCGGGAACAAACTGGTGGATGTGGGCGAAGAGTGTGACTGTGGGTCAGAGGAAGTGAGTGGACTGATTCCAGATCAGTTTTGTGATGTTATTGGATGAAGAAAATTGGTACTGCTTTTATGGTTTTAAAGACTGTTAGCTGTTGCCTGATTTAGTAACCATATTGAGCCAGTGATGGTATGATGAGGTTATGGGAAAGAGCAGGGTTTGAATTAATTAATTAATAAAAGTAGCACTAATTAACAATTAATATAATCAACTGAATACAGTGAAATTTGCTACTGCCCTACTGAACATTAACGAGAATTTCTGAAGGTTGTGTATGTGAATTTTTCAGGAGTGTGAGAAGGATCTGTGTTGTGAGCCGAAGACGTGTAAGCTGAGGTCAGGTGCTCAGTGTGCATACGGGGTCTGTTGCAAGAACTGCAGGGTAGTTACATTTTTCTAAATTTTCTCTAAGCCCTTGTGAGATGCAGTGTTGTTATTGTTTATTAAAACTATAAAAAATATTTTTGTTAATTGAAACAGCTGAAATAAAATAAATATAGGAATGCTTACAAATAAGAAATGAAAAATATTTGGGGGATTAAAAGGGGATAACATATTTCTAAATACTAAGATGTTATATAAATAATGTTGAAATTATACTAATATTACACTTTGAGGAGATACAATATGCTGCTTTATAAGATAGCTTGCTCTGGCCAAATTGAATTGTCACTTACACAGTAAGTTTAAGACCAAATTTGTCTGGTTCATCAACCATCTCACTAGAACAGAGCTAATATGTACATGCATATGACATCTGATAATGTACAGAATACGTTTTGCTTGTATGTTCTGCTTAAATACAAATACACAATTTTAACTGATGTAATATTTTTCTTTCTCCATCTGTCAGTTTTTGCCTGGTGGTACAGTGTGCAGAAGCAGCACGGATGAATGCGATTTGCTGGAGTACTGTAACGGCTCATCTGCCCTCTGTCAGAACGACGTCTTCAAACAGGACGGCCATCCCTGCAAACAAGGCCAGGCTTACTGTTACAATGGCCAGTGCCAGCACTACGACACCCAGTGTCAGGCCATATTCGGCACAAGTGAGTATACATTGTAGGTGATAAATAAGAGCTAACAATATTGTTTTTCCAGTATTACAAAATGATTAAGAAACACAAAAGGCATTAAAAAGTTAGACCAAGACTACAAATATGTGGTCTGATCGTTTACTGATTTTTCATACTGTATATAGTATTTAATTGTAAAAAGCCCATAAGCACTTTTTTATGTTATTAAGAAGTGTTAAAATGTACATGCTAAATGATTTCTGAATTTGTCCTGTTAGATATTCTTAAATAATCTTGGAACATTGGAAGTGCTTATAAGAGAACAGATTGATGTTAAAACTAAGACCTAGCAGTATTATGTTGTGTATTGCAAACAACTCAGTGATGCCCTCTGTCGGTAATGTAACTGACCTGTAGCTCTTCCAGCAGCACAAACACTACTGTTCAAAGATTCTTTAGTGTCACATTATCCTTTAGAAAAGTTTTTTCCTCAAGACTCTTTAATAGAAAATTCATTTAAAATATACTGTAACATTTAAAATATACTGTAACATTATAAATGTCTTTACTGTCACTTCTGATCAATCAAATGCATCCTTCCATAAAAAGTATTAATTTCTTATAAAAAACAACTTTTTAAACCCCAAATCAATGCAGAGTAAAAGAAGGTCTGTTAATGTTACTTAATATATGTTACTTAATATACAGCTCTGGAAAAAAAATAAGAGACCACTGAAATTGACTCTACTACTTTATTAAGTATCTCTCTGAGTATGACAAGCATTTCATGCCAGTCTTTGTTAAATTTCTACACAAACATACTTCATTCTGTTTATTAAGGCACTTGGTGAATTGTATTTAACGGGAAAAGAATAAAAAGCACTGCTGTAATCAACACTATCCTCTTAAAGTTGTTAGATTTCTCTGTCTTTTGTTGACCAGTGGTTTTATTGGCTCACCCTATGTATTAGATTTCTCTAATACATAAAATAAGTAAGCTTGATCAAAGTTCAGGGGAAAAGAGTTTATTCAAGAAAGTCTTGTAGCATAACCGTCTTCTGAATCTTAACCCGAGGTACTGTTTTTGTGACCAGACCTTATACCTGAAAACAAATGGTGATCAAACAAAAGACAGACGCTGTCAGGACCTCCTACTGGAGGCCTTACAATAGGCAGGAAGCGTCATCCATCCTGAGGATGGATCGTTTCCTTGCATGGACATTTGATTCACACCTTTACAGACCAAATGTTAAATACTGGGGTGCCGTTGCAATGTAACACATCAGATGTTGATTCCGTCTTGGGAATACACTTAATCCTTCACAGTGTGACCAGTTGGATGGTAAAAAGTGCTAGAAGTCTTTCAAAAGTTATTAGAAATGTAAAAATAAACACTAAACATGCCGAAAACAGTGAAAAGAAAGGTTTTGAGTCAAGAAAAAAAGGGCTCAATCCTAGGATTCAGTGAGCGTCAAGTTGCTTCTATCCTTAATATTTCAACGATGGCAGTTCACAAAAAATGAAACAACATGCATTGTTTTGCATTGGTGGTGTATCGGTGAGATTAACAGTTTTAAGAGTAAAACCCAAAAGAAACTTTTTTTTTTTTTTCAGAGCTGTATGTATAGTGCGTTTGAAGCAGGATTATTATAGTGAACTGAAGCAAAAGAAAAAATGCTTGAATTAAAATAATTCCAGTTGACCTGCATTTTAAAAACTGTGTTTTGTTTGGTTTCTTTAATTACAAACAAAAGAGACAAAGTTAATTGATATTCTGTAAATGGCTTTTTGTGTGTAGAGGCTAAAGCTGCACCTAAGCTGTGTTTTGAGGATGTCAACTCTAAAGGCGATCGCTTTGGAAACTGTGGCTACCATTCCAGCGGATTCAAAAAGTGTGAGAGCAGGTACAGTACAGAAACATACACTTGCATTACAACTCAATTACAATTCACACTCAGGAATTGCTGCTCACTTTTGCCCAACCCTCATAAGAATGTATGCATTTTCCCTCAGCAATGCCAAGTGTGGGAAGCTGCAGTGTGAGAATGTTCAGTCTTCTGTCATATTTGGCATTAAGCCGTCAATCATCCAGACCCCCATCGCTGGTACTACCTGCTGGGGTGTGGACTTTCTACTGGGCTCTGACGTGCCTGATCCCGGCATGGTCAATGAGGGCACCAAGTGTGGAGAAAATAAGGTGATGGAGAAAAGTAACATTGACCAATTTATTAAATATACGTTTCTTCTTAAATTATGTGCGCAGATGGCAAAACAAATTTAACCACATTCACATATATGCGTAAATATTTTGTATAAGGATATAGGTTCCTTTATTTTGTTTAACAAAGAAATCATCCTAACTTTTAAAGGATATATTATAATAGTTTTTTCCACTTTTTATCGTGTCTCTTAGAATATCTACACTGAAGATAAGATGTTGCTGAATTATTGAAATGAATACCCTAAGGTGAAAATGCAGCCACAAAGATGGTGTAAAATTAATTAATACATTAAATTACATTACAAATAATTACAATAATAAGTAATATAATGTAATGTAATTTTTCCTAATTATTTAATGAACTTTTGTTTTGCTTTTATAGGGATATGTGCTTTTTGAATTTCTGATTAATTGTTATGGAACTGTAATATATAATCTGAACCTCAGAACAAAGTGAAAGACTCATTGAGTGCAGATCAGATCAGCACACAACATAGTTTTATATGTTGTTGGTGTTGTTTTTACAATTTCATCTACAAACCGTATTAACAGTTTTTGACTTTGTGTTTAAACTAATTCAATTCAAATGTATTTGTATAGCACTTTTCACGATACATATCATTGCAAAGCAGCTTTACACCAAAGTAATGTTTTACAGTATATGTAGTAGTAGCTTGTACATATGGCTACATATGACACATCATATGATATGTGTAGGTGCCATTTGAAAGTACAGACAACCAGGGAATAGTATACACATGGGTGGGCCGTGCAGCAGACCCGGATGAAGCTAAACTGGCAGAGGACATCATGAACACCATGTTTGATGACACCTACAGCAAGCAGGTTCATACCCTATTTATGAAAAAACAAAAAAACATGCCCATTATATCTCAACCCGTTTTTACAGTTTATTTTCTTTTTCCCTTTTCTTCAGGTGATAAATGAAGGAGAAGAGCCAGAAAATTTCTTCTGGGTTGGCATCGGCTCACAGAAGCCATACGATGAAGATGCGGAGTACATGAAATACGCCAGACTGTTTAGGTGAGCACAACTGATTTCAGCATTCATTATAATAAGAAATGTTTCCTGAGCAGCAAATCAGTCTATTAAAAGGATTTCTGATGGAAACTGTGACATTGGGATGATGCTAAAAATTCAGTTTTAACATCACAGGAATAAATGACATTCATTTAAAATAGAAATTAAGAAAAACAGTGACCGGATTTAATAATATTATGGCTTTTACTGTATTAGTGATGGAATGTAGCATAAGAAACTTGGCATAAAATTGTAGACAACAGTGCAAATGTACTGGTTTTGTTAATACTTACCTTTTTTTATGGCCATGTGTAATACATTGACCATGTTTCTGAGCTACTAATAGATTTGTCCCTTTGTCTCAGGTGCTCCAATGAGAAGGGTTACTTTGCTGTATCAGAAAAGTGCTCAGACTTCTGTCAAGATGACCTGGCCGATGACGACATCATGCTTTTGGACAATGGGAAAGAGGTAAAGCTGCTTGTTTGCACTCAAACAGATTCTCTAGGCAGTGATTTTTCTGTCGCTGAGCTGTTTGTTTGCTGCTTTCATAGGTTTACATGTGGGTTGGCTCACAGACAAGCCAGGTGGAGATTAAACTGAGCTTGAAGGCTTGTCAGGTCAGTGGCACTTTCATTGTACACCAGAACTTAGTTTTTATCTTCACACACATACACCGTTGCCCTCAGGCTTTTCCGTTGCCTGCTTAACGTTCCTGTCACTCTTCGATCAGGTCTACATTCAGCACATGAGGTCCAAGGATACAGAGCACCCCAGAAAACTGCGCCTGGTGCGCAAGGGCAACGAGCCTCACTGTTTCACCCGCTGTTTCCACGCGTGGAGCGCCTTCAAGACCGCACCTGCATAAATCAGCCTCGCACCGTCCGTCTAAATACAGTTTGAGCATTAGGGTTCAGAAAACACCACCACTCACAACAGACCATACATTGTTAACGTGCACTGCATCACTCTTTACAAAGCCCACATATACATATATATATATTTGCTATTTGAAGCAATATTATTGAATTTTATATTTATGTGTAGATTTAAAATCAAAGGAAGAGTCTAAATGAAACAGCACTTGGGTAAGCGTTACCTCAAGAGATCAGATGCTGTATTCCTTAAGGGATGTTTTAAGAAGAACATATCTGTTGACGGGAGAGTCTACTTTTCTTTTCTTTTTTTTTCTCTCAACCATCTGGCTGCACAAATGTCATACCTGTTTACATTTTTCTAACTTTTGCAGCAGTTATTTTAAAGACGACTCCTTATATCATTTGCCTGGGTTACACGTTCCATGTTTTATTCTGTAGATGCACGTCACACATTGCCAAAATGTTCAGTTTTTGAAAGCACAACACCTATGTCTGTTTCAGATATCACCTACACAAGATGCTGATTTGGTGCCTCACCCCAGATTGTTGTTTTTTTTGCCTTTTGAATGTTTCTTTCCATTAGCTTGATTTGTTTTACTGCTTCACTGTTGGAATGTTGACTCTGATGCCGATGGAATAATGAATTGCACAGTTTTTGTGGGATGTCTTTTAAGTTATTTACATGTCCGAATGAGAATTTCTGCTTTTATGACCTTAAACTGCCCTGTAAACCTATACCAATACAGCAGATAACAGATGAGCCCAGTGATTTTAATTAAAAACATAATCTGTACCTGGCAATCCAGTGGTAATAGTACAACAGTGTTACCATGATTTGGTTTTCACATATCGAGGCTGTCGGAGCAATTTAGCCGACAGTTTCATTAATCACAGATTGTGCTTTTTTTAAAAAAAGAAAAAAGAGAGACAGACAAGTTATGGTCCTGTGTATGGACTACTTGATAGTGTTTTGTTGTTGTTTTTTGTTTCTTTTATATATTTTTGTTGAATTTGGACGGAAATAAATATTCTTATTTTAATTATGCAAATAATCAAACTTGTTATGGCTGTCATAAAAGGGATCGGTAGAGGTAAAGTAGTTGTTTGCAGCTGATGGTGAGTTGCCCTGTTTTGTTTCTTTTTCTCACCGCAGCTTTTTTGTCTGCATATATAAATGTATTTTTATGTGTACAAATATTTTCTGCCACTGATTTCACCTGCAGATGCTCTATTTATGTATTTTGTATTGAATAAAATTTCATCGCACATCTGTATTACTCTTGTGGAGTATTTGCCATTGTGTCCTTGGTGTTAGAAAACTATTGGTGGTGTAACATGTAACACTGTTTATATAAGTAGGGGCATGTTAATTTGGGTCGTTACTGATAAAACAAAGATTTTCTTTTCCATAATAAGTGGTTGAGCCAGAAGACTGCAGTCAATAATCCTTTTTTTAAATTTATTTTTAATTGATCTAAGATGTTATTTGTGTCGTTTAGTCACGCTCTATGAAAAGTAAGTGTTGTTAATTGTTCAGTTTCACAGTTTTTAGGATTACTCTAATTTATGTTATAAAGGAAAATAATATAGAGTTAAAGAGCTGAGAACAAATGTGAGCGTTAAATGTTTAATATTATTATTATTATTATTATTAAAAACTATTTTTGTAATTATAAATTATTTTATGACTTATATCAAGGCAAGGCAAACTACATTATTGTTATTAGTAATATGTCAAATAAATAATATTGTTTGACATAGTTTTTTATTAAATTATTTAAATCCAATTAATACAATTATCATATTTTCATATTAATATAGTGAACATATTGTCATTGCTATTATAATTACAAACATATTAATGCATCCTATATTTTTTAGTATTTGTATTATTAGAACTTTTAGCAGACAGCTACTTGTAATTGCACTTTTTCATTATATTGTTTATTAATGCATCTAATTAAATCGTGGATATAATTACTTAATTTTAATATGTGACTCTGGAGCACAAAACTAATCGTAAGTAAGTAGTGCAGGTAACGTTACATTTATTGCAAGAACCAAAAATACATTGCATGGGTCAAAATGATCGATTGTTCTTTTATGCCAAACATCGTTTTAAAGGATATTAAAGGAAGATCATGTTCCGTGAAGATATGTTAATATATTAATTTAGTTTGAAAACGTCCAGATTTTCAAATAGCTTTATTTATTAGCTATGCTTTTTATTCAGCTTTCAGATTATGTCATTATAAATCTCTATTTAAAAAAAAACAAAAAACAAAACAAAACCGACCCTTATTATTGGATTTGTCGTCAAGGGTGTCATATTAATACAATTACATTTTTATTAATCTTTAAAATAATCAATCACATTAGCACAATTTTTTTATACTTTTATCATGTAATCCACACAAAAGTACGCGGTATAAAAGTCCGGTGTGTCATAATGAAAGTTCTTCCTGTCCACGGCTAGCCTTGTCTCTCCCCACAATGCATTGCGCCGAACGATTACGCACACTGGAGCGCGCTTCACCCGGCCTCACTGCCCGTACTGTCGCTTACAAACCGTCCAAATCCAGGCGGATTACAGCAAGAAAAGTCCAGCACACCACGCAGCCAGTGCCTTCTATCAGTATGGAGTCGACCGCTAAGAGAGACGCGGAGAGCAGCTGCGTGCTGTGCTGCCAGGACATCGACATGTTCGCGGTGGGGAAGTGCGATCACCCGGTGTGTTACCGCTGCTCCACCAAGATGCGGCTTCTCTGCGAGCAGAAGTACTGCGCCGTCTGCCGGGAGCAGCTCGACAAGGTGCCGCCACAGCGAAAGCAGGCCACGGCCGCTTCACACACACACACACACACACACCGAGCGGCCTGGCGACAGCACCAGTAGACTAGCGTCACGTAACGTTACCTTTATAATGGGAGCGGCCGTGTTTGTCGCTAACAGTGTCAAGTTGTCAGGACAAAGTTGCCGTCTTTCAGATACGAAATGGAAGTAACGTTAGTTCATTGTTGTTAGGACTTATGTTTTTGATTGTAAACTTGTTTTCAGTTTGGTAGTGAGCTAGTTTCGGCGTAGCAGTGGTGACGTTTCCCGTGACAACCAGGCAGGCAGCTAGTTGTCTTCACCACCATGTAGTTTACTTCACGTGGGAAGTGACCCTGGACCACAAAAACAGTCAAAACGGGCCTTTTTAACCTTTATACATCACATGAAAGCTTCCAATTAATTGTATGGTTTGTAATAACTAACGTTATTTGAAAATCTAGAGTCTTGAGGGTGCACCTCACAATTGCCCAAGCGTAGTTTTCAGCAAAACTGATCAGAAATTAACTTTTGACGTACTTACGGTTGGATATTTACAAGATATATTGATGCAACTTGATGTTCATGATTTTTGGCTTAAAAGATAAATCGTAAATAAATAAATGCATTGTTGGTTATTGCGAATCTCCCCGTGCTATTTATGACTGGTGCTGTGAGTCACGTGTGAGAGACAGGGATATACCAGGAGCAAAGTTCAAAGCGATATTTAACGAATTAGACGTGATTTTGGGACAGCACAGCTTGAGTTGTGCTGTTGTGAAATCCGCTTCAGGTAACTCCCTAACGTTACTAACAATTCTGGCTTCCCAGAAGGTTATTTTTATTTTTTAAGGTTAGTTTTTGGTTAGCCAGGAAAGTTTTCTTTACAGAAATATAATGTGTCTGGTTTGATAGAAGTTTCTGGTTTGTGGACCGTTATTCTAACCTGATGGCCCGCTTGATTACTCTAATTGTGCCTTTATTTTAATAAATGCTGCATTAAACAGGGATCTTTTTACGGCATTACACACACAATAAAAACATTTTACGAAATAACGTTCTGTATAGGTTGTTTTTAGGTTATTTACTAATAACCATCATGCAAGTTATTTCTAAATATTTTGGTTGCAAAAAAACCTACCTAAAAATAACGTTACTCTAGCATTTATTTAATGATTATTATTTTTAATAACCAAAAACTAACGTTAGGGGAACGTTATGTGTTTGCTGGGCTCTCGCTACAATCAATCAATCAAGAGAGTGCCCCTCTCATTTTCTTCTTTAACCAGCAAGTCTGAAATGGACGAGATCTAGCTTTTAAACCTTTCTGCTCCGTTGACAGCGTTGTTCATGCTCTAGGAGTGTTTCGTTCTCCTGTGTTTTAAAAAATATATATTATATGTGTATGTATTATTATTTTTCACATTTTCTAGGTGGTCTTCATCAAGAAACTTGAACCCTATGCCGCTCTGAACATTCATCATTATCAGTGTGAGAAGAAATATGACATATACTTTGCAGATGGAAAGATATATGCACAGTTCAGGTATGATTCAGAAATCATCTCAACGAAACATTATTTTGTAAATTGATCCATTCCGTTGAGGCTAATGAAGGCAGGGGTCACATATTTATGTTTTACACCAAATGCAGGAAGATTTTGTTACACGAGTGTCCACAATGCCCCGAACCAAAAGTGTTCTCCAAATTTGAAGAGTTGGAACAGCATATGCGGAAGCAACACGAGCTCTTCTGCTGCAAGTTATGTGCGAAGCACCTGAAGGTAGAGTATTGCGTTTTAATAATTGTATTTTGAAAACTCCATATTCCTTCAATGAATGGTTTGCTCTGTGTTCAGATATTCTCGTACGAGCGCAAGTGGTACAATCGGAAAGACCTGGCTCGACATCGAACGCAAGGGGACCCGGATGATACCTCGCACCGTGGGCATCCGCTTTGTAAATTCTGTGATGATCGATACCTGGACAACGATGAGCTGCTGAAGCACCTGCGACGGGATCATTACTTCTGCCACTTCTGTGATGCGGACGGGGCTCAGGAGTATTACAGGTACAAAAAACACTTATTTTTTATTTTTAAACTTGTTAAATTAGTTTATTTCCATGATGCAACTCACTGTTTACATGCACCCTAATGATGCTTCTATTCAACCTTTCATACAAACCCCTGAATCTGCCCCTAAAACTGTGCGGGATCTGTTTCTAAAATTTGTGTGAATTACTGTTTTTTTTAATTTTATTTATTTATTTTCCCCTCAAATTATGTTTTCATTTTCTGTTTTCATTTTTCAAGGTTGCACTTTAATTGTTAAATAAAACATTTTTGGCTACATTATGTATCATTCATAGAAGTAAGGACCTACACAAGCTGTCCAAACTCGGTCCTGTAGGGCAAGTGTCCAGCAGAGATTAGCTCCAATCCTAATTAAACGCATCTGAAGCAGCTAATTAAGCTCTGTCTCCAGGACCGAGTTCTGTATTTATGGTATATTGCAAATGCATTATTGCTGATAATCAGGCGTATAAGGCATAAAACATTGATAATTTAATTAGAAATGCATTCTGCAGTGCAATTTTGATGTATTTCTGCCACTGTCTATTAAAAGTTAAAGTTAAGGTTAAACCAAACTTTTATTTTGACAGGTCACCACAAGGACCTTTAAGTTTCTGTTTGTGTATATGACATTATTGGTGAAATGCTCGTAAAATAATTCTCATAGCAGCTCTGGAGATGAAGTTTATGTCCTCATTTCGTGAGACAGCAAAAAAAAAATAAAGTACCCCACAAGCATCACTCGTGCTTCAATGTGTACTAACTGTGACATTCATTTAGACAGAAACCTACAAAACATGCAGACTTCATAGCAGTCTTTTTGCATTGTATTACTCACACAATTGAAATGTTAATTCACTTAACTGAAGTCTTATTTTTGTCCGGTAGCGACTACCAGTACCTCAGCGAGCACTTCAGAGAGAGCCATTATCTCTGCGAGGAGGGCCGCTGCAGTACAGAACAGTTCACTCACGCTTTCCGCACAGAAATTGACTATAAGGCTCACAAAGCTGCTGCCCACAGCAAAAATCGTGCTGAGGCACGGCAGAATCGCCAAATCGACATTCAGTTCAACTATGCACCCAGACAGCAGCGAAGAAATGACGGTAAAGCTGAATTTGCGCTTTCTGTGAGTTGGATATAAATTAGGGGTTGCGTGCCTTAATCAAGCTCATCTGGGTGTTTCTTTTAGGTCCGACAGTTGGTGGCGACGACTATGAGGAAGTGGATCGCTTTAACAGACCGGGAAGACCAGGAAGAGGACGACCCCCTGGAGGACCGCAGAACGTCAGGAGCTGGAGATATAATCGGTAGGTCCCCATTGGTGCTGCATTCCGACATATGAGAGAGCTTATGAAAGACTGAGAGAGATGTTGTCCTCAGAGAGGAAGAGGACAGAGAGATCGCTGCTGCTTTGCGCGCTTCCCTGGCCAGCCGCTACAAGGAAGAGAGAAGCCACGTGCAAGAGAGAAACAGTCAGAAACCACGCAAAGAAGAGAAGATGGAGCCTGATGACATGAGAAACAACAGAGGCACTGCCAAGCAGACGAACGAAGTGCAAGGTATGGCAGTCCAAAATCTGTCTGTTCGTTTATTTATTTATTTCTAATGAAATTGCATGTTTGAATATATTTCAGCTCGATCAGTGAAGAATAACGCCTCTTTGGCTGGTCAGGACTTCCCAGTTTTAGGGGCAGCTGCACCTCCAGCCTCAATTCCAAGGTATGTTTGTCCTGTTTGTAGAAAGAGTGATCACTTGTGTGCTTTCCTCAGTGTTTGCATACTAAGATGATATTAAATGTGCTTGCTTTTTTGCTTCATTTTGTCCAGATATTAATTCAGATTTGTTCAGTGCCATAAATACTCCACATTGTATGAGATGTTTAATGTCTGTATTGAAATTTAGATTTTTGGAGGACATATTTTATAATAGTAGCAAGGTGCAACTGACATGCAAAACCTACACCACTTCCTTTTTTTATTTTTTTATAAAAGTGCATTGATTCAAAAATGTCAGGCTGATAGAGCTGTTCTGAAATCATAATGAAAGAAAGGGTCCACTGAATTCTTAAAAAATAATCCTTCAGTCCTTTGTTGGACATAATAAAAGATTTTGCTAGAGTCGTATGCAATCAAAAATGCAGGACAAAATGGGAAACTATGTCAGTGAAGACTTTGGTTGGGCTCATAGTCATATACATATATGCATACGGTTGCTGTGTATACAACAGCAAGAAAAATTCTCAATCGTGGGCAAGTGCCCCTTGAAAATGTGCCATTGAACACAGTTTCATTTAATCAGATCCGTATTTTACAACGTCTGTCTCCCTGTCATTGCAGCAAGATCAAACAGACTTCTGCCCCTCTGAAGGAAGATGATTTTCCAAGCTTGTCTGGCTCAGTAGTTTCAGCTCCGATGACACCTGCATACACAAACCAACCCAAGAAAAATTCATCCTTCCAGGAGGAAGACTTTCCTGCACTGGTCTCCAAGATCAAACCACTAAAGCCCCAGTCAAACACAACATCGGCCTGGTCTCAAGCTGGAAGCAAACCTGTTGTGGTTTCTAATAAACCTGTGGTTCTGCCCACCAAAACCACCCCTACGGTCTCTTCATCCATACTGTCCGCCAGTGACCCGCCGCCCAGTGGAAGTGTGCCTCAGCCTCTCACTGCCGCCTCATCTCGCCGCAAAAAGAAGCTCACTTCTGCCGAAGCCCACAAAGCTCCACCTAAAGTCAAATGTCCGTCCTCATCGGATGACGAGGACCCCCGAACCGGCAAAACGGCTCAGGAGATCCGCACGGTACCGACTATGCTCGATATCTCCACCTTGTTGACGGTAAAAGGTGGCTCATCTCAGCCCAACCCTAAAACCAATAAGAAAAAGAAGCAAGCCACAACTTCATCTCTGGATTCCCCCTCACACACTCCAGAGTCCGTGTCCAAAATGGCTCACAAAGAGAACGTCCCTGACATGAAGCCCCCAGATAACAGTCTCCCCTCCAAAACAAACTCTTTTATGAATGGACTCGCAGAGAAGCCAGCAGAAGCACTGTCCCCTACATCATTTCCCGAAAATATTCCTTCTCCTTTAAAGCAGCCGCTAACCGACCAACCTCCTCCACCCAAAGAAGAGGAGTTTCCAGCACTTACCTCCAGAAAACCTCCACCTGGTAAGCTGGTTCTTTTCCTTAAAGAGGAAGTGCCCAAAATGACATGTGATGTCTAAGCGTATACTCGTGTTTTCAGGCTTTAAAAGTTCATTTCCGTTGAAGAGCACTCAGAGTGCGCTGCCACCGCCGCCTCCTCCTGGCCTTGGGCCTGTCGTCAGCAAACCTCCTCCAGGATTCACCGGCGTCCCGCTCAACAGTAATGTGGTGGAATCCTCAACGTCGGCTGTTAACAGGTTAGAGACAGTGATGTGGGGGGGGGGATTGGTGTTCCCTGTTTTATGCCAAGTTCAGACTGCATAATTTTCAAAGGAGTCATGTCACGGGTCTTTTCAAACTCTGTGACTATCTGGGGTAGTATTCAGTCTCTGCTGTGTTCACACTGTATGCATGATTTTACAATAGGAAGAATCACCGACAACTTTGTCTCCCTGCCAAAACCACGCGAGAGGTGACAGAGTTCTCACGTGAGACTGGGATTATTATTAAAAATGATAGCAAGCAAAATAGGCTTGTCATAAAACTTGCATGTGAGCTCATTTGAAACTAAAAGAGGATTACGGAGGGAGGATATTTACCTTCTATACCTTCGTAACTCCTCCCCCAATGTTCCGCTGCCCTGGATGTTGCTCTCTCATTGGCTGTAGGTAATCGCCAATGTTATTCAGTCAGAACACATTTCACACGGCATGATTTTGAATCGCCGACAGGTCCAGATATTTAGCATGCCAAATATCTCACGGGGATTCTCTCAGATCGTGTCTTTGATAGTTCACACTGTGTGATTGTCACTCGCATGCACAAGCACAGATTTGTCTGTGATTTCGGGCGTTTGTTGGCGATTTCTTTAAACCTGTCGGCGAGTCAAAATCGGGGCTAAAATCGTGCAGTCTGAACTCTGCTTAATAGTCACTGTTGTATTAGTGTTAGTACATTTAAAGTCAAAGTTTTTAAAAGTTTTTAGAATATATGTATGGTGGTGTTCTTTTGCCCACAAGCCAAAATTAACTTTTCTGAGGTTTTTCTGTGTGTTTGCAGTTCTCCTGAAGTTTCATATCAGTGTAGCTACATTTACAGTTTCTGAAGGATCATGAGACATTGATTAGCGTAATGATGCTAAATAAAATTCAGATTTGCATCACAAAAATCTATTTTATTGCATTTCAAAATATATTCAGATTTGACAATAGATCAGTGTTTAAAAAAAAGAAATCACCAAATTCCCATTTAATAATTTATCATCATTTCATGCAAAAAATAAAAGTGGTATGTGTTCTAACTCATTGTGTTTTCTTTCAGAGTGACGCCTTCTATCGGATCCTACCTCATACCTGACAATTTCCAGCAGAGAAACATGGACCTTATTCAGTCTATTAAGAATTATCTTCAAAATGATGAAACCAAGTTCAACGAGTTCAAAATCTATTCAGGCCAATTTAGACAGGTAACTATTCAACCAAGACCATTTCACGTCAGTAAATATTGGTCCCACTATATTAGTTCTGCTGGTTTAGCACACATTGTACTAATTCCTTTATAATTACTATGTAGTTCTATGAGCTTGTTAATTGAGACAACATTTTAAAATGCCCCTGTTCTGGGTTATGAAAGGTTCATATGCTGGTTTTGGGAGCCCAAACAACAAGTTTGCCATGCATGCAAGTTCAAAAAACACTTTCATTGTCTTTAATATTAATTAAGACAATTCAGTGATTAATTTTTCCAGACTGATCCATTGCATGACAGTATTCTGTGGTAATTGGTCGATTGCCTGCAATGCCTGATAAAGCAGTGTTTGAGAGTGCAGTGCTGCTTTGTGTACAGGGTTCCCGGGGAAACACTTTTTTTTATTTATTTTTTTTATTTTTTACTGCTTTAGGTTTAAAATAAACTGTAAACTGTTGACCCATCACAGAAGCTATGATAGACACTGCCTAACACAAACATTGCGTCGATGTATTACCTGTTAATATTTTCATTGATCTCTAATTTTCCGCTTGAGCAGGGTATAATACCTGCTGTCCAGTACTACAAAAGCTGCCAGGAGCTGCTGGGAGAGAATTTCAACAGGGTGTTCAACGAGCTGCTGGTCCTCCTACCAGACACACGCAAGCAACAGGAGCTTCTCACTGCCCACGGAGACTTTAAGGCTCTCGAGAAACAGCAGCAAGGTTCCAAGGCCAAAAAAAACAAAAAGAAAGCCTGGCAGACGGGCACCACCAGCAACAGCCTGGAGCTGGACTACCAAGTGTGTCCCACCTGTAAGCAGGTGCTGGCTCTGAAAGACTTCAACACCCATAAAACCCTGCACATCGGCGATGATGACTTCCCCTCTTTACAGGCCATCAGCAAGATCATCAGCTAGCTGCCAGCAGACGCACATCCACGTGATACAGGACCAGGTGCTGCACCAGGGTAATGATGAGGGGTTGTCTGAGCTGCACTGCTAATGTTTACTCGGATTGGTGAGATTCTGAAAGTTTTGAGGACACTTTTTTTTTTTTGTTTTTTTTTTTTTTTTTCTCGAAAGGGGAAAGATCAACTCTGAAAAGTGCAAGTGGAACTGCCACTGTTTTGAACAGAAACTGGTTTAAAACTTCAGTTCTAATGTTAATTCATTAATTGTTCCTCCAGTTCATCTTTTTCATCAGGTTTTCCAGTGCTGTTAGCATGGTCATTTCATTTATTTTTTTTTGTTTTTATTTAACTGTAAGGTTGGCTGCCTTTGAAAAAATAACCTATTTATTTCAGAATGCTCCTGCCGTTTGATTGAAATGTATTCATTTCTCATTTGTTTACAAACTCGACAGTACAGAACAACAAAATGGTTAATATATGGCATTTCTTACAGTAAGCTACCGTAATCTGACTTTTGACAAATTGACGTTTTGGAATGATTGTTTGTGTAAATAATTTGCAATTAAACAATCAAGCCAGGGAATGAAATGCATGTCTCGGCACTCTTTAGGCCACATGTGATTGTCTTTACACAGTTACATCAGTGCAAGGGAATTTCAGCTGCCTTAAAATTTACAGGACAAACCAGAGGGACCGTTTGAAAGGTTATCATATGGGATCAGACTTTAGAATGTTTCAAATTCCAAATGAATACAAATGGATAATTCTAGAATTTCTTTTTGGGTTAGATTTGTTAAATGCCATTGTGCTTGTGCCTATTAAATATTTCTTCACACTTCCATAGAGCTGACTGACACTTCAGTACGACCACCTTTTCTCATCTCTCTTTCAGGAACTGCTGTGCCACGGCCTTGTGCTCAACAATTTGCGATGTGTCAGGACATGTCTGCAGAATAAATGCTGGTCAAACATTTTCAACCTTTAGATGAAGTTATTCAACTACAGTTTGTGCATTTCATTTGTTTGTTTTGTGCAAAGTACTCAGAAATGTTAGCTACAGAGATATTTTGAGTGTTCACACAAAAAAGAAAATTCTGTCATTTTTAAAACGTCGGGATATATCTGTATAGTGAACCAGGGGTGGAGTGGCAATCGGGACGGTCGGGCCGACCGAAGGATTTACACAGCGGAGCACAAATTAAAGGTGCTCTATGCGATCTTGCAAAACACTAGGGGTGCAGGACGTACACCACGGCAAAAACCAACTTCGGCCAACCAATCGGCAAGAAGAGGTGGGGTTCAACGCGCATTAAAGACCACCTCTTCTTGCTGATTGGTTGTCCGAAGTTTTTTTTTTTTGTTGTGGTGCCCAAAGTGTTTCTTTTGGGGCCTGTACCATGAAGCCAGATTAGCTGGCTAGCCAGGTAAGTTTAGAATTAGGTTACACCAAGCCTGGGTTTTAGGTACCATGAAAGAAACTTGGCTTCAATTGGTGTTCATTGGTCCATGGTAACTTGCGCTGCACGGCTAGCCTGCTCGGGGGCAAGTTATGTTCTGGGTTAGAGCTCTCAAAACTAAATTTGACCAAATCAGCTCCCAGCAAAGTGACACATGTCTGATGCAATAAAGCCACTCCCCCAGCGTCTCTTACTCCAAATTAAAGGACGCTGCATAGTAAAACATTGTTTAAAGAGAAAATTATTAGATATTTTTAGAATTACTTTATTATTTATATAATTATTATCTCCTTAATCTATTACACAAGCCAGTTTAGTTTGATAGTAATAGGCTTTTAAATTAATATAAACATAGATAATACAGCATACTGGCAAGGTTTTTTTTTTCTCAAGTTTTCCTCTTTCGTTAAAGATCGTTTCGTCTTGCTGTGTAAATGTGATTAAATTCTTCATATTGCTCAATCTTTTAATCTTTGGTAGTGAATCTGACTCTCACAAGAAGCGAATGAAAGTTTAAAAGCATGTGATTGGCTGCTTATTGCTGATGTCACACTTTCATGCGCACGTGCTACATTAACTCAGGATCAAGCCTGGGTTAACAAAGAAAGTTGATGAGCTTCATCATGGTACCAATAGTGCCTGGGGCTCGTTCTTGTGAATTGAACAACATTACATGTTACATACCATGATAAGAAGAAACATCAAATTCAAACAAAAATTTAAATGCAATGAAGGGAATTCTGGGAATGTCAGTGTAAATTTTACAGGAATTTAACATTTGTATTTTAACTTGCTATAAGCAACAGTTTGAAGTGAAAAACCTGGTTAAATGTCGCTTTTCCAATTAGTTGTGCATTGTGATGTTTTTCTCCGCTCTCTTTTGCGCTCTCATTCTGACGTCAATGGATCCACTGAAGAGGATCCATTCGTGAGCAGGTGATATAATACATTAAGCTTCTCCAAATTTGTTTCAATTTGAGTCAATTTTCTGCAAATGTTTTTATGTGGTATATTTCAAATGTGGAAAGTTCAAAATATTACAGAGTCTGGCAAGAGTTCATAATGGTGTACGAAAAGAGCACATTACAGGTGATCCACTCATGAAAAACATGTCTTTATTTTCATAATGTCCGACAACTGCAGTCTGAAGACATTCTGACTGACAACGACAAATCTTTTCAATCACAAGATGGGATATATTGCCTGCAGATACAGTATGTAATATGTTTTTAAAGAGTCACGGACAAGGTCAAGGCATTTTTACTGATGCAAATTTTGCACTTAGTCCTTCAACGGGGCACAAATACAAAAACGAAATAAGAGGTGCAAATTTTGATCCAGCAAAACATACCTCGATGAATCACTCCAAAGCTGTCCCATGTTGGTCCACAAAGCATTTTAACAGGAGTGCAGAGTTAAGTACAGGAAACACAAGACCCTGACCACTTTCACGAACATACTCCATTTACATGTATTGAAGTACAGTCACTATCAGTTGTGTATGTTGTCCTATCTCTGAACACAGAAACATTACCAAAAATCTACCACATATCAGACAAAGCACTGATGATGGTCACCAAACAGCTTTTTTTTGTTTTTGTTTTTTTTTAACAACAGCCAACTGATGAATATCTGAAGGGTGTCCCAAACAAATGGTAAGAATTTCTGCTCACCAAGGGTGCATTTTTTGATCAGAAATACACTAAAAACAGTAATAATATTACAATTTAAAACAGCAGTTTTCTTTTCAAGGTATTTAAAATGTAATACATTCCTGTTATGATTAAGCTGAATTATCAGTATCAGTCTTCCATGTCACATGATTCTTCACAAATCATTCTAATATGCTGATTTGCGATGCAAAAAACACATTTTACTCACTAGCAATTTCTAATGTTGAAAACATACCAAGTGGTGTCATTATCCCAGTTCATAAATGTATTCATCAAGCATTTATTTTAAATGCCACTTGTATAACCTAATTTTTAACATGCCAACTGATTGTGGCTCTGATATATATATATATAAAAAACATTATTTGTTTTAATTCTTTTTAATGGGATTCATTTAATTTTCATATTCTGACATGGTCATAAGTATTCACGCCTTGTGAGCTACAAAACTCCTTCCAAAATAAAATCTGGCTTTGTCTTCACACGTTTAGTGGCTTCACTGAATCAAACACTGAATCAACACCTTTTCTACACACTTTCGATACATAAGACACCCTTATCTACAGCGAAATGTTACTCTCTTTTAGGAAGACCACCGCTTGTAAGCTTTTCACAGGAGAACATTTAAATGTGTCATAAACGTTTTGGTGATTCCATTGTTTAGATATTGCACTTTATATACAGTACCCAACAGCATTATGGAAACTGAATATATAAGGTATTATTTGCGATGCATGGCACTTCATAGCTCTCTTAATATAACACATGCGACATAACCTTTTTCATTTTTAAACAACACTGATAACCCTCTAGCGGTTTCATTCCAGTTGATAAATTAACACGTAATATCCCGAAAGAAAGTGAAATCACGATCAACATATTCTTGTACAGAAGTTCACAGAACGGTACTACCTATGAACATTGTCACACCACTTCGGTTTGAAGACCAGTGCCAGACATCCACACTGACTTTGACACACCAATGACATCGCGTGTGGACTTTCGCTAGGCACCAATTTAGTAAATCGGCACCTGGTAGGTTGGGGTGTTGGAGTCCAGGTTTTCGGTGAAGGGTGGGCTCTGGTATGTGTCGTTGGGCTCGGTGCTGGTGTCGGTGGGGTAGGGCTGGACAGGCGGGTTTCCATCCATGTGCTCTTTGGTGAAGAGGCTCATGTCTGTCCCTAGCATGTACTTCTGCACCGCTCTCACAGTCAAACCCGCCTGAAATACAGAGAGGGAGCAAATGACAGTCGCACGAATTAGTATCCAGCTCTCATTAAAAATAAAGGCACTTAAAGGGGTTCTTTATTTAGATAAAAAACATTTTTGGTTCCACAAAGAACCATTCAGTCTAATGTTCTTTAAATAACCATCTCTTTCTGAGCTTTTTATAATCTGAAGAACTTTAAAAGAAACAGAAAAGTTCTTCATATGTCCTTTATAGAACTGTTCAGACAAAAGGTTCTGCTGTATGGGATCAGGAAGCACCTCTATTCTACTCTTAAATCTGACCACTGGTACTGAAAGAACTAAACACGTTATTTAATCCGAAGGCACTGCAGTGTTATTTGTGCCAGGTAATTCTAGTACATGCCATTTCCTTTTCTATAGTTTTGTCATGTGGCTAAACTTGTATCTGTAGCAACATGCTGAAACATTAACACAAAATGTTCATAAACAATATATACTTTGAAGGACTTTCTGCAGAAAATGTGAGTTGAGTATCTATCAGTCATATTTTGGATGATTGTAAGATATTTAAAAAGAAAAATGTTAACTTATAATCAGCAACAACTAAAGAATGAAATTAATCAAATGTGCCAACTTTAAACGCTGTTCTATTAGTACAACTTAAAATACCTTTTTTTTTGGTTTTGATATTAAAATGGTAATGCTTCTGTGTTTTTCTAAACATGAATCACTGATCACTAAAGATCAAGAAAAGACTCACTCTTGTTCGGCAACTGTAAGAAAAAGCCCGGGTTTCTTTCACATCAAACACTATTCTCATCCTCATTCACAATGGCAAGGGAAAAGGAAGTAATTCTATTATATGTTCCCACATCCCCTGAGAGCTGAAAGCAGTATGTAGAGCAAGGGTATGTCAACGAGATAGGTCATGAAATATCGAGTGAAATGGACTGTGTTCTGCATTTCATGCCATGTCACTTTAGATTTGAGAAGGAACGGCGGTCAAACAAAATGGCAATAAAATGTGTTTTCGTTTCTGTGTAGAGACAGTTATGCTCATTTACCCAGGTGAAGATGGAGAAGAAGGAGAAGGTAATGGCAGCTCTGGCAGCATCCGCTCCCTGATTTAAGGGCAGCTCGTCTGGGGTGGTGCGCTGCCATTGGTTGGCCAAGAAGCAGAAACAAACAAACCACAAAAATGCCCAGAAACCTGTAATCATTCACAAAACACAACAATAAGAATATATTATAGCACTAATTTCATTAAACTTTACTGTGTTGTTTACATAAATAAACACAAAAAAACATCTAAAGTACTGTTCAGTTCTGTGGAGATCATGAATTATTGAACAGTTCATAGCTTAAAAATAGCAGTCCCAAAGAGAGTCTCAGTCTGTTTTGGCATGCTCTAATTGTTTACCTGAAAATCCAATGTCCAGCATCACTGCCTTCTTCCTGTCTTTAATACTGCTGATTTGCTGGAACTTCATGTCAAGGATAATGAAGAAAATGCATGCTAGAAATGCTATGAGCCCGATGGTGGTTCCATAGTTGCAGGCATTGTTGTTCTTGTTGAAAATGCAGTAGAGCCTCTCGCTGCCATGGTTGATGTAGCCTTCATTTATTATGGATCCAAACACTACCATTGAAAAGATCTGCAGGGGAAAAGATACACCTGTTTTATTGATGTTTTTTTTAATGCTGCTAACCATTCTAATGACATTAAATAATTAAATAGCATTACAATAAATATTCTATGTTTAGACAGTTGACATGAAGTGACTGAAGCATCTATATTTTTGTCTATGTTTTGGTGTTGATTGCAAGAAATACATATTAGAGAAAGAGAAAAGAGAGAAATATGAACTTACACAGAGATAAGATCTGCTGTATGACCAAAACAATGCCGTTCAATAATATTGTTTAATTGACAATAACTCTTCTTAACCAATATTTTCCACTTGTAAACCCAAATATTGTTCTGAACAAAGAACAAGCTGTCACTAGGGCTTTATCTTTTCAAAGGGTACTTACATGTGGTAACTTTTAATGTAGTGTGTACATTAGTAAAGCCCTATTCGGACAGGACTAGTTTTACAGGGGGTCGTTAGAGAATGTTTTGTTTCACAGATTTTAATCCCGTCTGAATCTTCCGTGTCTGTGTTTTTCTCTCACAACCTCTGTGATAATTCCAGAGCAAATTACCTACTGTTTTTCAGCAAACTCAGTGCTCCTCTGAGAAAACTAATCCCATCCGAATGTGATGTCGGTGATTGCCCGTGATATTATTTTTGTGTGTTTAGTACAAAGGCATTTTAGTGACACCAAAAAAAATTTATTACGAGATTAAAGTCATAATATTTCGAGAATAAAGTCGAAATACAACGCGATTAAATTTTAAATATTTTGAGATTAAAGTCGAAATATTACAAGAATAAATTCAAAATATTACAAGAATAAAGTCGTAATACTACGAGATTAAAGTCGACATACTATGAGACTAAAGTTGAAATATTTTGAGAATAAAGTCGAAATATTTTGAGAATAAAGTCTAAATTTTTTGAGAATAAAGTTAAAATATTTCAATAATAAAGTCGAAATACTATGAGATCAAAGTTGAAATATTTCAAGAATAAAGTTGAAATACTATGAGATCAAAGTTGAAATATTTCAAGAATAAAGTCGAAATACTATGAAATTAAAGTTGAAATATTTCAAGAATTAAGTTGAAATATTTCAAGAATAAAGTTGAAATACTACGAGATTAAAGTGGAAAATATTTTGAGATTAAAGTTGAAATATGTCGAGAATAAAGTTTAAATATTTAGAGAATAAAGTCGAAATATTTAAAGAATAAAGTCGAATGTGCGAGCTGATGTTCAGATCAAAAGTTGTTCCTATTCAGTCTTTTAATTAATATCATATTCTTGATATTAATCTGTTTCCGCGCGTTCTTAGATCTCATCCCAGTAAGAGGAAGCGGCTGCTCGGACACAACAATATTCAAATATGCATAAATTCCGGTGACCTTCTCTCAATCCACGTCATTTGCAAGTGCACTAAACTAAATATTATAAATTTAATTTAAATATCTAAATGAATATCTTGAAACATTTAGAATTTATTCTCGTAACATTTTGACTTTATTCTCGAAATATTGCAACTTTAATCTCGAAGTATTAGATTGTTGTTGTTTTTTTTTGGTGTCGGTTTTGGTCAACGCGATATGCCGTAGATGCTCTTACTGCACGTTTGCTATATTTTGATATTGAAAAAATAAATAAGACTGACTATTGTAATATCAGTATCAGTGGCGGTTTTAGGCATGGGCGAACGGGGCAGCCGCCCAGGGTGGCATTTTTTCATGTCACGTGGGGGGCGGCACAATCACTAATTGGGGGGAAAAAATCGCCAATCTGCGCCCCTAAGCGGTTTTCTATTATCTATCATAGCCTACCTGTGACTATGGCGTTGAAATTGCCTAGTTTCAAATCTAGCGCAATCAAGACCATTCTCGTTAGGGAGTATTTCTGCACTGCAAGAACATACAACACTATGCACCTGCAAAAATGCACTCTCCTGAGAATGGTGCTTATCAGGGCTCGTGTGACTCTCTGCACTCCATCACCTGTTCAACCTCTGCTCGCTCTCAAATACACTTTTTAAGATTTCAGAGGCGAGGATCAATTATCTGATCTCTCGCTGTTGTGATCGGTTGTTTCCAACACAGATCATGGCTTTAGGAACGGTGTGTTTGTGTGTGGGTTTTATTTGATTAATAATTAATCCTTTATAAACCACAATATAACACCAATACATATTTGCAGTAGACTATAAAAATCAGGTATAAAACATGAAACATAATGAATAGTCTAATCATTTCAATAATTGAGAATCAATTTAGAACACTGCAATGATCCTGCAGTCAGCGCTAGCAGCCAGGTGCATTATGGGTATTTCTTTAGAGTTTACTTATTTTTGTATAATTTAAGCAAAACAGCTGGGTTTTTGTATTAGTAATGTTATGTGTGTTTATGTTCACGTTAGTTTGGGTGGGTTTGGTTCATTTGCAGCCCTGTTATAAAAAAGTTTAACTGTTACCGTCATGTATAGAGATGTGTAGAGGAGTGACTTGTTGATGTTGCCGCAATCTTCAACAGTACAATGAAAGAATACTTCAAATAAGTAATGTATACTGTTTTGAGATTGGTTGTTCTTTGAGACCTTTCATGATCTGTGACTCCAATAACAGTAAAAGAAAGGAGCACAAATACTGTCAAGAGTCAAATAAAGATTAGTTGCTTTCATATGATTATGGATGTTAGGGAAAAAGATAAAGTAATGTTTTGGATAAATGATAAGATTCAGAAGTTTCTTGCATTGAATTTAGTCTGTCTGTACAATACTATAAATTAGTTATTAATAAGAATTTCTTCACAACGCATTTAAGTTAGTCTTTACAAGAATGAAACGTAACGGTATACACTATACTTCACAGCGACAAACATCAATAAGTTATTGCTACATCATTTTGGGGGGAGGGGGGCGCCAAGAGGGGGTCTCGCCCAGGGAGTAATTCCATGTAGAACCGCCACTGATCAGTATCAGGTAAGATTACTCACTTTCATTTCTGCACTCGTTTTTTTAATTATCAAAATTAAACATGGGTTTACTACAAATAAAAATCATAATAGCTAGTTGACCTAAAGTAACCACACATTAACATGGTTTTGCTGCACTAGCCACTCAGCTTCACCATGGTATTTGTGATTTTACTATTTGTAATCAATCTGAATGACTATAGCAATACACGCATACAGAGCGCGAGATCTCTGTGACGCCAAGATGTACAAAACAGACCCTATCACCTCTGTAATAAACACGGAGGTAGAGCCGTGCAGAGGCAATTAAGAGGGCAGGTGCCCAATGTTTCTAAAAGTAACTAAATACGGACTGTAATACAGTACATTTTAGTCAATTCTTTAACTGACCATATCTCTAATAAACTTTAACCTGTTTACGGTACGTTCACACAGGGCGTCAGCGTGAACGCTTCCCATTGACTTTGAATGGGTTACGTTAAGCGTTGCCGAAATGCATTGTGGATCCGTCGGCTGAGCAACGCCAGCGAAGCGCCTCTGACGGAAGCGTCAGCCAATCATGATCGCTCCATGCAAATGCGGCAGCCAATCACGCTCAACCTGCTCAAAAGCAGCAGACCTTCTACTTTCAATGGTTGATGCTGCTATGGCCAGGTGACCATTCCAAACTTCAGCTACGCCTTTCTTCAAGCGTTAACACTGATGACTCGTGTGAACGAACCGCTAGTATCATGCATCACTGTCGTTTGAGAAAATAGAGTCTGAGTAGCCAAGCTCAAAGACAAAGTACTTGAGAGGCAATATCAACAAGTGACTCCTCTACACATCTCTCTCAGTGATGGTAACCATTAAACTTTTTTTATAAAATGGCTGCAAATGAACCAAACCCACCCAAACTAAGTTGAACATAAACACACATAACATAACTAAAACAAAAACCCAACTGTCTTGCTTAAATGACACAAAAATAAGTAAACT
>JAUMHQ010000048.1:9476923-9499052 GCA_032361165.1 Enteromius paludinosus
AAAGGGCACTTGAGGCACCTAGGAGGAAAGGGGCGGGTGCTCAAGCACCCTCCGCCCCCCCCTCTGCACGTGCCTGCTGCACGGAGGTGTTAGTCCCGTCCGAAATGGTACATGAAAATCACGGACGACAGGTGATAACGATCGAAACTCAAACGTACAGTAGATTAGAAAACTAGTGCCGTCCGAATAAGTTGTAAACATTTGTATTTCATTTTCTGAGATTTTGAATTCTATTTTTCACAAGAAACAAAAGCCTTTGATCGAAAGAGAACTGTACTGCACAAAGCTATGCTCCAGCCGATGTGTTTGTCTGACGCAAATAACAGTACGTGCGCGTGTAGTAATGCATCAACCAATCAGCATCGAGGCGCCGGTCCTATAGAAGCAGACTGTGGCCGCGGCTCAAACCCTAGTGAGCTGCCTAAGTAGACAGCATTTTTGAGCAACATACAGAATGATGCTCAAACACACGCGATGCTCAATAGGAGGCAGCTGCTTATGCTTTGAGACACACTATAAAGATGTTCTTACGGAAAAACCTTATTGCATAATAGAGAAACGTTCATCCATGATTTTAGATTATCTTGGTTTGCTTTAATATAGGCAAATAGCCTCATATTTAAAACATTATTTCTCGTTTTGGAGTCACGCCTAGTGGATAAAAAAAATAACAGGCTACATAATATAATGATATCACAAACCTACTATAATAATGCAAGCAACACAACGATTTAAGCATGAGCGCGTTTATTTATATACACGCTTTTACGTTATCATACTAAAAAGGAACCACACGAGTAACCTCGTCACCAGAGGCAAATACGCTTCATGACATCAATACGTCAATATTTCCAATATACACGAAAAAGAATCGTTGATTGTATAAATAAACGCATATCTAACACGAGCATCCGATTTCCCAGTGACCTCATTTAATTATTAAATGAGCGCGTGATGAAAATGATCTGATTATGATACGTTCTGGGTTATTCTCATAGACAACATTTGTCTCCTCTAGGCAGATATGATTATTTGTAGGTAAATAAATGTCTTACCCATGATAATATTCTAAGGATGGTCTGCGGCTGTTGGATAAAGGCAATAGGGTCGAACGCAGCCCCGGCTCTCCCAGCGCCAAATGAACCCACTCCGTCCATTTTCCTCCTACTGTTATTCAGGCTCTGGGCTGTGGGTCGAGGTAGGCACACACTCTCTCTCTCTCTCACACACACACACACACACACACACACCCCACTGCCTGTCAGAGGCGTGCGCAATCTCTGAGATTCTGTGTGTTACATTGTCTCAGCAGCAACATCTACCGACGACACCTCGTCCTCAGCTGGGAGACTTCATAGAGCAGGACCTCCCCAACAAATGAAACATTTTGGCGAAGCGAGCACGATATTGTGTCAAGGAAAGTGTACTATTTGAAGATAACAGTTCCATCAAACCAAAAAGTATCACATAAAATCTATATGACTCTCTTTAGTGGAACACACGAGAAGATATTTTAAAATCGCAACATACTTCATATGAATGAGACCACTACTAAGACCACTGCTATGTTATACTAATAATGCATAAATAATAATGCATAAATTAAAAAGTTATTTTCCTTGATAAAGTAAGCAGGCTACAGCATTCAGGGCAAAATACTTTCGCGTATCCTCGCCTTCATAGCAAATAAGCATGCACATGCATTGAGCTGTGCTTCTTTTAAAAGGCTTGATGCAGTTGAACGTTACCAACAATTCACTGTTTTTACCCCTTCTTGAATATGAATATTTTATTGAGACCTCTAAGCCATTGGTATTCAACAACCGCAGCGCACTTCCATGGGGGCCGCGAGATGGCTTAAAATGAATTAAAATAACACAAACAACATGACTTTCAAGGCAATATTAAGGATAGAGAACTATTTGATCTGGTTTGACATCAAGAACGTCTTGATGAACTTGTTTATTACGAGAACACACTTCACAAGACATTTATTGACAGTCTAAAGACACATGGATTACTGTGAGGTGTTGGTGTTTGGACTCTTCATTCTGACGGCACCCATTCACTGCAGAGGATGCATTAGTGAGCAAGTGATGCAATGACATACTTCTCCAAATCTGTTCTAATGAAGAAACAAACTCGTCTACATTTTAATAAAGCATGAAATTGCAATTTTTAAACTATTTCTTTAATTGCCACTCCACGTTTCAATCAGTAAAATATTTATGAATGAGCAGATTTGTCATTCAAGAAGAAATATCCTGGAGATTATTGAGTTTTAAACTGGGGGATCTTGAAGTTAAAAGATTTTTTTTTACACAGTTGTCTCTGGGCTATTCACATTCCATAGAGAGCTCAATAATTACAAAGCATTATGGGTCATAATGCCATACTCTTGTAGACAGCAATGCTGCAAAAGCACAATCCAGAAAACTCCATACAAACAAATCACCCTATCAATTAGTGCAAAGTCAACATGTATTGTGTTTACACTCCTGATTGGCACATGATTGTGTTGGAGGCTTTCAGTCACAGGATCCATCTTTCCAGCCATCTCGCCATCGCTCATCCACCTTGCTGCAGTCAAACTCTGGCTTGCCTAATCGGATGTTGATGTTATTATGGAGGTGACACATCCACTGTGAGAGGTTGTGCCGACTGCTAGTGTCCGGTTGATTCGTTTTCAGTCTGATAAAAGACGAGATTATTGAAAAAAAACAACAACACAAATGTTAATGCTTCTGCTGAAATGCTAAAATAACATTAAAACATGACAACCTTGATCTCAGGTCCTCTGCACATTCATCACAAGGGAAAACCTTTGAGAAGAGGTTGATGAACTGTGCCATTTCCCCCTGTTGTTGTGTGGTTGGTGCGTCTGGATAATATGCAGCCATAGTGTGAAGAAAAGACCATGAGCTCCTGCCCAGTTCCTCTCTGTCCAGAGGGCATTCAACAGGCCTAGCCTCCTCCACCACCCTGCTCTCCTGCTCAAAACATCACACGAAGCACAATAATGAGTGAGAGACATTTCTATTTATACATAAGGTATACATTTAAATCAATGGGTTGATGCAAAGCTCTGAGCTATAGCTCTTGAAAAGTAACCATAACCATGATGGGCACCTCTGTCTCAAACATAACCTGCACTCGAAACGCTATTTTTTTCTTAACAGTAATTAAGATTATTGATTGAAACTAATTGACCAGAATGAAATTTGCAATGTATGTGCATCCCTAATTTAAATAAAAAACAAAGAAATGGTTTCAGTCTTCATCTTGATTTTGTTCAGCGTTTTAACTGACATTAGAGCTATTTTTATTTTATTATGCATTATAGGATATTGCAATATAAATGTATTAATAATAATAATAATAATGTATTATATTAATAAGTGATTACTTTAAAGTCATCCTGAGCTCCCCTTGGAAGTACACCTGGCAACTATTACATTTTATTACAGTAGTCGTGAAATGTAACTACAACCCTTATAAAAGTAATGAACATAGATTCCCTTACTCCCCCCAAAAGATTATTCAGCACAGAATTCATTGAAATTTAGATGTTATGAAAATGTACGAAGTTAAATGACATTGTGAAACCAACGTCACAAATCCAAAACTTTGCAGATAACTTACTCTTAAGAAAAAAAAAAAAAAAAACAAGTAACAAGCAAAGACGACTTTATCACATTCAGTCTATTTTGCTTTCACAGATATCTGACTTCTCTTGATCCCTGTAGGTAACTCTCAGGGAGTTTGTTTCACTGTCACATCGAGTCTGTTCACCTGCGCTGAAGACGAGGACGTCTGCTTTTGCAGCTTCATCCATGATTTAAAATCCGTGCACGCTCGGCAAGGTTTCTTTTTCGATTCTCCGGCAGTGGTCTGCTCCTTACTCGTGCTTTCCTCGGCCGGTCTGTCAGCCCCGGGGAACGGGAATCCCTCCATACCCGCGCTGTTGTGCGTTGAGGACCTCGACCCGGCAGCAGCTGCCATGTTTAAAATCGCACGGTGCGTTATGTACTCCAAGGGTTGCCAGATTTCCGAAAAGAATTCAGCACTTTCAAAACAAGCTTAAAAACGTGCCACTCTTTTAAAATAAAAACGAAACAAAGCCTGTCAAACCTGTTAAACAATTGCTGAAAACAATTCCTCAGTGGGGTGGTCATCTTTTATCTCTTATTGATAATTACTTTTAGAGCTATTTGCATTTATAACAATTTGATCTTGTTCTGATGTCATATTTCTTGCACATAAATTTTGTATAACGTTAAATATTTAATGCAAGCACGAGTCTCCTTACCAGTCATGGGTAATATGAATTGTATAGAGTTAAACATTTTAACATAAGCAAGTTTTAAAGTATCCATATTTTCACGGACTTGGCAACCCTGTGTATTTCTAAGGTGAATGAATCGTTACATTGAGCCGGATCTCATGATAGAGCGATTCACACAACTGATCTGAATTATTCATAAACAGCGATAGGGGTCTTCACGTGGCCTTATGACGTAAATTAAGAACGACTCAAATTATGTTTTGATTCTTAGAACGACTGTTCAATTGAATCGATTCGTTGAAACGAGTCAGAATTGAAATCGGACCACTGTTATGCATAATAGGAACGTTTGTTGTAGATCATGTGTTGACCTTTTTGTTAATTATCCAGAGTATGTCAACAACGGGTAAACATGTCATATCTGGCATTTCACAATGGATATAACTACTGTCTTAAAATATATGTTCAGGAATTAAATATTAAAGAATGGGTTTCACATCGGAGCAATTTCTCTGCAGCACTGTCAGCCAGCGGGTGTGTGATGTCACCAGCAGTCCATGCCGCAGAGTTCGTGCTGCTCAAAACTGTAATTATCAAACCATTCACTTTTAAAAATACACGAATGACAATGTCGAACACTTTCTAAAGACTTACATTTATACAAGGAGCCGTTTTGCATAATATGTGAATAACAGCTCAATCTGCAATAGTGTTTGATAAGTTTGATAGAAGTGCCTGCTAGCTTAGCCTACTGCTGACAACGTAGCCAGATGGCCTGTACAACACGACTGACAATCTGTTTTTACACTGCTGTAATGTTCGCAGGATTCACATAATTAGTATATAACGCTTGAGTGAAGATGGGGATTCTGGAGAAGATAGCAGAGATAGAGAGAGAAATCTCTCGAACACAGAAGAACAAAGGTAAGCCAAGAGTTCTTCTTTAAATGTCCCGTCAATGGCCATATTTATTGCTTTCTACCTGTGTACTCCTGATCAATTAAACCCTGAGTACTTCCAAACTTGTCTTGCAGCAACTGAGTACCATCTGGGTTTATTGAAAGCCAAGTTAGCCAAGTACAGAGCCCAGCTTCTGGAGCCCTCAAAGTCAGCTGGAGCCAAAGGTGAAGGCTTTGATGTTATGAAATCTGGTGATGCTCGAGTGGCTCTGATTGGATTCCCCTCTGTTGGCAAGGTAAAAATGATAAGACCTGCGCAACATGCTCTTATCTGCAATATAATTTGCTAAATATTTGGACTCAGAATATGTTTCACAAATAAAGTAAAAGAAGTACCTTTCCAACTAAAGTATTTTACACTGTCGATCATTTCAGTTGAATTCACTGAGGGACTGTCTTTCATTTATTTTGTCACTGTATTGAACAACATTGGGAAAGTTTTGTCACATGGATCTTTTACTATGCACGGGACTTTACTAAAGACAATGATTGCTGTGATATAAATGTAGCTTCTTTGCAAATATACGTTCATCAGCAGCAAACCAAATTTTCTTGCTTTTTTGCCCAGACTAAATTGCATGTTTGAGCTGTCTCCGATGAAGATATCTTGCTCTGACATATCAGTGTCATTGTTCTGTGTTACGATGAACATCTGTAATATTTTCTTATAAGGCATTTTTGTAAAAGTTGCTTAAATATATTAATTAAACTAATGCCTAGTCCTGGCTTAAGCTAAGCCCCGTTTATGAAACCGGGCCTTTATGTATAAATACGTCTCTTGCTTTCATTTTTTTCTGTTGGCAGTGGGTTTATAGTTGTTAAGTTTTGTGTAATATATACTGTCATTATTAATGTCAATACTGTGTTTTTTGCACTAAAAATATATATGCTCTAATTGATGGTGTTTTTGTAGTCTACGTTTCTCAGTTTGATGACATCAACAGAAAGTGAAGCAGCTTCATATGAATTCACCACCTTGACCTGCATTCCCGGTGTCATTCAGGTGTTATTTATTCCTAAATATTATTCCTTTCTTTCTAGGGCTGTAACGATACACCAAACCCACGATTCGGTTCTTATCATGATTTTTGGACCCACAATTCAGTTAGTATCACAATTTCTGACCCCTGATTCGGTTCATTTTTGACCCACGATTCGGTTTGTATCACGATTTTTTTTTTCGTGGGGGGGAGAAATTTGTTTTTTTTTAAACAATTTGCGCCCGGGTTGGTAATAGATAACGGGGCTCGAGCACACTGAGTAAATACTTTTGAACCCCTCGTTATCGACAACCGAAAATGTTCTCCTATCTATGGCGGCAAATCTATGGCAGTAACACGCGAGCGCACCACTGACGCGGCGGTAAATCACAGACGCCAGAGGAAAACAGATCTACACGCAAAGAAACGGGAGCCGCGAGCTCATTTAAAAACCGCGTGAAATGTCATCTGCGTGCAATTCAAGGTAGTCACGGGGTGTGTCGCGATGCTCCCTTATCACACCGCGACACAGGATCGGGGATCTGAGTGTTGCGATTTCGGTTTCATATCGTGTATCGTTACAGCTCTATTTCTTTCGGTTTTTGTGTATATCTTAATTCTGTTTATGATAGTGCTGTTGTTGTTATAGCCAATATTGGTTCTGTTTTTAAATTACATTCTAGTACAAAGGTGCCAACATACAGCTGCTGGATTTGCCTGGTATCATTGAGGGGGCTTCACAAGGTATGTTCATTTGTGTTTTAAGGAGTAGTGTACATCTGCATGTGTATTTTGGCATATTAAACGTGTTCTTTCTCTGCGTGTTTGTTTTAAAGGCAAGGGCAGAGGTCGACAGGTCATTGCTGTGGCCAGAACCGCAGACGTGGTCATCATGATGTTAGATGCGACCAAAGGAGATGTTCAGAGGTGAGTTGGAGCGGTGGAGAATGTTTGCTTTGTTTGCACTATTGCTCTGTTTGTTGATTGTTGTTTGTTTTTTTTAGGGAACTTCTGGAAAAAGAGCTAGAATCTGTTGGCATCAGACTCAACCGCCCCAAACCAAATATCTACTTTAAGGTCAGGCGTTCAGTTTTTTTATTGTTGTATGCTGTCTATTGACTAAAGTGTCTTTTAAGCTTATATTTTAAGTGTCTTTCATTCATTTGAGTCCACTTTCAATTGAAATGTGCAAATTCCCAAATTAAATTTTTACCTGTATCTATTTCCCAGCCTAAAAAAGGAGGTGGCCTATCGTACAATTCAACAGTTCCTCTCACGATGTGCTCCGAGAAACTGGTTCAGCTCATTCTGCATGAGTACAGTATCCTTTAGCATTGTTTATTCACCGTTTCATTTTCTCCGATAATGAGCAACACGCCAGCCTTAACATGACTGCAGAAATCTTCAACGCTGAGGTTTTGTTCAGAGAGGACAGCACTCCTGACGAATTTATCGACGTCATCGTGGGCAACAGAGTGTACATGCCTTGCTTATATGTGAGTGTAGACTTCAATTCAAGCATCAATCTGATGCAAAGCTTCTCAGGTTTTTGAATTTGTCACTGATCTCATGAATCTCTGTCTTATTACAGGTGTACAACAAAGTGGATCAGATTTCTATAGAGGAAGTGGATCGTCTTGCTCATAGACCTAACAGTGTAGTGATCAGCTGTGGCATGAAGCTGAATCTAGATTATCTCCTTGAGCAATTATGGGAGTACCTGGCTCTGATCTGCATATACACCAAGAAAAGAGGAGGTGAGCTATTTTGGTCCTCAATTTATGATAATTGAAGGTGCTTTCACCTTACAACAGTGGTTCTCAGCCGTTTTGGCCTCCTGTTCTAACACAATTAAGGTATATATATATATTGACAAAGCTGCTTGTTTTGTATTAATAATTTGAATATACTAAGTGTTTTTCAAGCATTTTAATTGAAATGAAACCAAATGAAAATAATTATTTATAAGTGCTTCTATTATAAACCATGTCTGTTTGGCGTCACATGGTTTTTGGTTCGCTGTAAGTAAGGTTTGTAAGGTGATGATTTCATTTGTGGAATTTCCTTTCAGAAATTGTCTGACAGACTGGGAAAAAAACACTTTGAGTTGTTGTAATTAGTGCTTTTATTCCATTCTTATACTTTATTATTGTTATTTTATTTGCTGTTAAGAACGGCCTGATTTCGGTGACCCTATAATCATGAGACGGGGAGCATCAGTTGAACATGTGGTATGTCTCTGTTTTGTTGTCCTGTAAAACATACTCTGGACTCTCGTAGAACTTCATTAAAGTGAAAGCTTAAGGGTCGTCTAAAAATATATGTACAGTGCATACAGAAAGTATTCAGAAACCCCATTTTTTGTTGCATATTTTAGTTTTTTAATAATATGCCTATTAAAATTCAGTTTCCACTTTGTCATTGAGGTACGGACTATCTATTGATGAGGAAAATTAAAATGAATTTAAACAATTTATAGTAGGATCAGGCTGCAGCACAACAAAAAAACCCTGGAGGGGGTCTGAATACTTTCTCAGGGGCTCTGTACTTCTGAACATGGCTATTTTATATTTCATTTATGTTTTTAGCGTATCAGTCAGATTCATGATTGTGCTTCTTATTCCTTCCAGTGCCACAGAATCCACAGGACGTTAGCTAGCCAGTTCAAGTACGCTCTAGTCTGGGTAAGATCCTTCTTCATCTGAAGAGAACTATACTCTTGCTTTTGATCATGTTTTTGAGTACTACTGCTGTCTTTTTGCATTACAGGGAACAAGCACAAAGTACAGTCCTCAGAGAGTAGGACTGACACACATCATGGAGCACGAGGATGTCATTCAGATTGTGAAGAAATAAAATCCAGTCTTCAGACCCACTACAGTATCAACAGAACATCTCACACATGCATAACTGAACTTTTTTTTGTTGACCGCTGCATTGTTTTATGGAACCTCATGGGAAAAAAAACCTGTGATCAGCAATTAACAAGTAATCATTTTCTTTATGAACATCACCAACCTGGCATAACTCATTCTAATAAATAATATTCAGATCTTTGTTGTTTTTTCACCTTTTCGTCTGAATTGTACATGTACAGTTTTTGAGACTGAATGAAAATTGTAGTTTAATAAACTGAAAGTGTAAAAATCTTAAACGTTATCCCCTAATTTTATAGACAAGACTAAAACAGCAGTATAATAAAAGACAATTCCCAGTTTCGACTGAAAGAAACATGCACTGACGGATCTTAAAACATATTGGTGCCTTTGTTTTGTTTTAAGATACTCCCCAGTAATGCTTCTTTCTAAGGCATGTGTGTAAAGATTAGTCAAACATCTTAAACTATGGACTAATCCTGGCTTAAAGTAAGCCCCGCTTTATGAAACCGGGACTATATTTTAGATATTTAAAATTCTGCTGTTTTATAGGGTGCTAACCAAATTTTAAACTCTTGTACAGATGTTTAGAAGAAGCATATCCAGGTCGTAAGACGCATAAGAAACGGTGAATTCATGTAAAATTTCTAGGGTCAGGTGACAAAGAAGCAATGAGCAGCATAAAGATCAAAACGGAGCTTTCGCAGTTGGAATCCACCAATCCTGGGTTTGCCGTATTTTACAAGCCTCTACAACCAACATTTCATAATCCGAAAAGATCAGAGTTCATTCTTACTTGAAGCGCTTGGACTGGACTCTGGTCCAGTTGAGGACAGCTCAAGAAGATGCATCATGTTCCTCCTAAGAGCAGCAGATTGATAAATTGAAACACTACAGTTCTCACCGGGTATGTAAGTGATTTTATTTTTCTTCTTTTTATGGAGTTTTAGTAAATCATTTCAATCATTAAGGGTTCGGTTCATCAGTGATGACTGATGAGGTGGTGTTTTACTGCACCTATCCAAGGGTCATTTACGCGTTCACTCACTATTACAAGCTCAATACATTTAACTTGCTGAGAGAGTTTTAAATGTAGGGTTCCAGCATGAAACTTTCTTTTGTGCATTAACAGCGAGGACTTGTTCTGTGTATGATTACAGCAGGGCACTCTATTAAAGTTCAGCTCCCAACTTAAACATGAGAGGTGACTCAGAAACACTCCACAAGACGTGAACTGTTAGCTTTCTGTGTTCATCTGAAAGCCTAGAGCTGCCCACTCTATTCATTACAGAAAACTAGTATAATAGACGACATTAAATATGCATGCTGAGGCACTCGGGCTGTACAACACAACGGACAAGTTTGGAGTGGGGAATTATCAAGCCATCGGAAGGCTGTTCCACTTCAGGCTTGATGGGTCTTTGTGTAATTAGCCTACGTTTCACAGCGCTAAAATGATGAGCAGGATGGCAAGAAACTGTTTGGGAATAACCTGAGGCGGGACGTTTCTACGCTGGAGTTGCTTTGAAAGAGTTCGGATGGAAAGATAATGGTAAGAGTGCAGTGCCAATGCGCTACGCTTGTAAACATGACACTTGATGCTGGGGCCATATGGTGCTGCGTGTGTGTGTGTGTGTGTGTGTGCTTCAGTTTTATTTCTGACTCCTTTACTGCTTATAGTGAGGTTTTTATGATAGAAAATAGTGTTTCGAGTAGGCAATTGCAGTCTGATGTTGTAAAATTTAGCTTTTATTTAGCATGTAGTAACTTTTTTAAGGAAGCTAAAAGCCTCTTTAAATATTGAGGAAATGCATTTTGCTACGAGGTAAGCCCATTAATATAAAGTTGTTGTTTTTTTTACTTAGTAGGCTACAGGTAGGTATTTGTTATTGGTCATAGCAACTGCAAACAGAAAGTAAGAAGGACAAAGAAAACTGTGATTTTATTATCTATCTAGAAGAGTTCAGAAAAGGCTTGAAATTTGATTTTACATTAGCTTTTTTTTTTCAGGTAATTTTTCGTTCTTAACTCTTTATGCAGTAGGCCTATATTAATAATAAAATCAATGTTGGTATGTGTAGGGAGTACAAGAATAGACAGTTTTATGAGACTCTATTGTGGTCTTTCAAAAAGCATTATGTTCAGACGAATATTTTATCATATCTGTAAACGTACATTGTTTAATATTGTCCACACAGTTGCTTAACTGTGAAGTGGAAAGCATGGAGCAAGAGATAATGTCAAACGATGCCATTCCTTTCTCCTCTTCTCTAAAGAGCTTTTGCTGCCCTCTGCTGATTTGCCAGTACAATGTCGGGGAAAATGTAGAACATTTGAATGGTACAGCAGCTTGTGAGTGGAGAAACAACACCCACTCAGAGAAACACTTTTAGTGCACCCCAAAAAATGAAAATCTGTTGAATATGTACTCACTTCCAGACCATCCAAGATGTGGATGAGTTTGTTTCTTTCACAGAACAGAATTGGAGAAATTTTGCATTATGTAACTTGATCACCAGTGGATCAGCTGCAGTGAATGGGATGCCGTCAAAATGAGAGTCACAATAATACACACTATAATACAAAAGAAGTAGCCTAATCCACACCGCCCCAGTCCAAAAAATCATGTTCTGTGAACATATAAACAAAACAAAGGCGTTTTAACTTAATAATCAATAATAATGCTTCCTCCAGTGAAAAATCCTATCTTCATTTTATCCACTGATATATTTGTTCACAACTGTATATATATATATATATATATGTATGTATACCTTCAGCGGGTAAACAGTCTTGGGCTGCAGGGTGACATATATATATATTGTTTGACAATGTCAGCCCAAGACTGGTTACCCGCTGATGCTAAGCAGGGTTGAGCCTGGTTAGTACAAGAATGGGAGGCCTCTTGGGAAAACTAGGTTGCTGCAGGAAGAGGTGTTAGAGAGGCCAGCAGGGGGTGCTTACCCTGTGGTCTGTGTAAGTCCTAACGTCCCAGTTTCAAGAGTTCACGCTTCCTTGTAATGAAGTGAAAGCAATTTTGGCGAGGTGTCCGGGGAGCGAGCCGGTAGAACGGCGAACTCCGAACCCTAAAGGATGGAACCCTAGCGAGGGTAAGAGTTCGGCGTTCGGCTCGTTCTCCGTCCGCTCCCCCCTGGAAGGCGTGACAGGAAAGATGGAGGAGCAGGGGTGGGGGAGGGATGCATGAGCGAGATGAAGGGGAATGAAAACTGGGAGAATTTATAGTGAAGTTATTAGCAAAACTTTACTATAGCGATGGGGACACTGCTGTAAAGGAGCACCGTCTTTCGGATGAGACATTAAACCAAGGTCCTGACTCTCTGTGGTCATTAAAAATCCCAGGATGTATTGCTTAAAGAGTAGAAGTGTGACCTTGGCATCCTGGCCAAATTTGCCCGTTGGCCTCTGACTGTCATGGCCTCCTAACAATCCCCACATCTCCTGATTGGCTTCATCACTCTGTCTCCTCTCCACCAGTAAGCTGGGCTGTGGTGGGCGATCTGGCACACTAGGGCTGCTGTCGTATCATCCAGATGGATGCTGCACACTGGCGGTGGATGAGGAGACATCGCAGCCCCCCCCATACCCCAAGGAATTATTATTATTAATTGATAAACTAGAGTTATGTGGATCGCTTGTGGATTATTGCAGATGTTTTTATCAGCTGTGTGGACTCTAATTCTGATGGCACCCATTCACTGCAAAGTATCCATTGGTGAGCAAGTGATGCAGTGCTTTATTTCAAGTCCTGATGAAGAAACAAACTCTTTTACAACTGGTGAAGTTGCAGTTTTTGCATATTTTCTTTTTTTTTTCTGACAGGATTATGGTACTATAATGAACTATTACTGGCATTTCAAGTATCTCCGCAGCCACTGCCTGTTATCCATTACTGATGCGGTGGTTTCTTTGCATTCAGAGCCAGACTTTTTGTTTTCTAGAATAATAGAAATTGCATACGTGCCAGCTTCTCAGAAGTATATAATGATGTTTGCGTCATGTAATGCATATTGTCCAAATCAGGAAACATGCTAGTCAGATTACCACTGCTTTTGTTCCACCTCAACAGTTTGAGAAGATGGATGTTTGTATGTGGTCAGTTTTTACATCTGAAAGAGGGCAATTAGGGAGAGGAACCACATAATAGATCAGCCCTTAGGTGAACATACAATGAGTTCAAGCATAGGTAAATGCAGCGCGCTGAGAATGGATCTTATATTTCAGAACATTATCTAGTGATGGACAAAGTTGGAAAAGTGTGTGGATGTAGTAGTTTTTGAAAGCAATCTTTAAGGTAAGTGTAACAGCTATTGGCATGATCATGTCAATATTAGAATAGACATTACGCTTTCATTATGTACGTTTTTTTGTAAAATCCTAGTTGTAAAATAGGTAATACTTTATTTTAAGGTATCCTTGTTAAACCTGTTGCATGCACTTACTATTATAATAACAATTAATTAAGCTCAATTACATGCAAGTAACCCTAAAATAAACCCTAATCCTAACCAGAACCATGTAGTAAGTACAAGTAGTTAATAATCAGTACTTAAATGTTTAATTATACAGTAACAAGGACACCTTAAAATAAACTCTAACCTTAAAATATTATAAAAATCCATAGATAAGTAAACTGAGTTGATTAATTTCATGTTATTATATAAATATGACAAAACAAGTACTTTTTATTTAAAGCCTTTTCATGTTTTTATGTATGTATATACTTATATATTCCTATTATTATTTTTTATATGGCCATATCTTGGACATTTGACCACTATTCTGTAGTCCCCAGATGCCCTTTTAAGGATTTCCCTTCATTATTTATTGATTAATGGCTGGCATTGCCAAGCAGGAGGAGGTTCATTACTTATCAAACACTTTGTTTGCTTGTGCGTGACAAAACTGCACTTTTTTGCACTGAACTGGTTTGTGTAGCTTAATTTTATTAATTTTGATAAATCGGTGAAACAATAATGAGACAGTTTAACAAGAGATGGTTTATTGTTGCTGCTTTTACTGTTACAGAGTAAGAAAAAGAAAAAGGTAGCTTTTTCAGTGACACTTCAGAGTCACTTACAACATAAACAAGAATTAATTGAACGTGAATAAAAACAGCAGTTATTTGGTTTGTGGATTTTACAGTGAATCACTGCATATTTTAGAGGCTGTTGTTGCAGTAATTTGACATTTCATGTGGGAAAGATGATGTTTAGCATGTATTTGTTTTGTGTGAGACAGTGCATAGATTTAGTCACTTAGATAACTGGCTTCTAACCATTTATAACAGCACTGAAATTTAATCTAGTCCTCCCATGAGCCTCTTGATTGTAACCCTACCCAGCACTTGGCCTAGGTGAATAACTAGGCTTGGATTTAAACAGGTTCATTTAGGGTTTGTGGTATGCTTTACGTCTCGCTACGGAGACTAAGCTATGGATCTATGCTGGTATTTATATTTACCCTTATTAAGTTGTGCTGTATATCAAGTATATTTAGTTCCTAATCAAAGTAATGCTGTATATATCCTGCTGAAAATAATCAGACTTTGGAAATTCTGTTTTATATTGCAATGAAACAAAACAAACCAACTTGTTATATTGATTCTTTATTTAGTATTTTATTTATTACACAGAAAGTCATAACTGTCGTGTATTGGGATGGGTTGGACGAGCAGCTCGTAACCTCATCTTGGACTTGTTTCAACGCATAACAGCTGAATAACTGATGGACTGCAGAGGCAAAATTGCTCAACTTAAATTACACAGATAACCATCTCTCCTAGCAAGGAAAACGAGAATCAAATGAAATAATAACAAAAATATGTTCCATGCAAATATCACCTACGTGTAATATCACATGCTTATGCTGTAACTGCACGGGATAGAGAATCTATGAAATTAACAATGAATAGGGTCACTCTATATTTAGAACTTTTCCGATTAATATTTCATTATTTCTTAGTGAACTGAATACAGTCCAGCCATTAAGAATTAATAGTGTCATGAACTCTGGAATATTAAGTGGTCAACAGAGAAATATTTATGTAGTTTAATATGTAAAATACATGATTCTATTCTGTTATAAAAGCTGAAGAGGTGACATATTATATATCAGCATCATAATGTATGTTAATACTCGTTTGCAAATTATTCTCCAAAGTCATTCTGCCATTAAAGTGTGACATTAAACAAATATCATCCCTGTCTAGACATTTAAAAGCTATATATACTTTGTACATATAATATACTTTTGCTTAAGCTTATTAGGTCTAAACGATAAAGTTGTTATATCAGTCCAGTTATTTCAAATTATCTCCCTCTTCAGTAGTTAGATGGTTGATAATTTTGCTCAAAATCAAAATATCACTGCTGCAAGTCACTGCTCAGTCAAAAAACAGAGAATAAAACTTGTCTGGCATAACAATATGAAATTACAAGCTTTTTATTGGTTTGGTGCTCTAAAGGTGTGAAACATTTCACCCACCTCAGATGTGATGAAGGAGACATTCCTCTTCGGTCAGTATCATTACCATACTTAGGCTCTATTTGGAAATGTCCTCAGACACAGTTTAGTAACAGCTCAGCCAACGTGCATTATTTATATAGGAATGAGCCAAACAGATAATGTTACCCTAAGTCAGTGTAGTTGATACATTTAAGGTGCCCTTCGCAACTATCACGGGGAGCCCTCGCATACTTTCAGACACATGCATCTGGAGCTCTTGAAGGACACTACCTGCAGAACTCAAGAGGGCAAAAAGCGTAACTGGAGTATTTGTACAGCTTGTAGCACATGACAAAAGGGATGCTGACATTCATGGATGCCTGTTTCATCTGTGGAAATCTCTTGCCAAAATTAGCACTACAGCCAAGGACAAAGCTCTTTCGGACATTTCTGAAATATGATGAGTTCACCTGTAAGGTAGAGTCCTGAACAAAAGGAGCTATCAGGCTTTTGCGTGTGGAAGTGGAAATGCTTTTGCTTTTTCTAAAGAGACAAAATTAGTCATACTATTAATAACTTTTTTTGTGATGTAAGTGATTTACTTGCACTTTTATACTCGCTTACGCTTTGTTGAAGCTGTATTACGCATGGAACATTTGTATAACATTTTAGAGTTTTCTCTCACTGACCACCCACCGATTTTTGGCACAGTGACATACATTAGCATGGTTTTTGGAGAAGGATAAAATGCCACCAAAGAAAGCAGACAAAGCAGCACCTAAGAAAGGTGCAAAGGGGGAAGTAAAAGAAGATGCAAAGGCAGCAAAAGATGACAAGAAAGGGGGGAAGGGAGGCAAAGAGGCTCCTAAAGGCAAAGGTAAAGAGGATCCAAAGAAAGGAAAAGGAAAGGGCAAGCAAGCTCCTAGTGAATCTGAGGAGGCCTCCGAGGTGGAAAGGAGTGAGGCTGAGGACGGTGAAGCTTTGGATGAAGAGGATATGCAAAGTGAGGATGATGGTGGTAAAAAAGGGAAAGGAAAAACTGCTCTGAAGGGAGCGTCCAAAGCTATGGCAGTTAAGGCTGTAGCCAAGCCAAAGCGTGGCCAGGCAGCAGAGGAAGAGAAGAAGCCACAACTTCAGCTAGGTAAAATGAAGGACATTAACCTGAAAGGGGCCTCTTCAGCTATGATGGGCTTTGCCGTTCAGCAGAATGTTCCAAAGAAAGAGGATGCAAAAGCTCAGTTGAAAGGTGCTTCTAAAGTTCTCACAGGTCTGACAGGAAAGTCCCCGTTTTTTTCAAAGCCTGCCCCAAAGCAGTCCAAAAAGCTAAAAAGCACATCTAGGCTTTTCATGGGACTTTCTGGCAGCAAGAAGAAAAAAGGTATGACACCAAAGGCTTTACAAAGCACATCAAAGTTGTTTTCTGGTTTCGGAAAGCCCAAAGGTTCAGAAGATGACAAAAATAAAAAAGAGGAGGGTGGAAGAACATTCTTATTACTCAGTATTGGTGGAAAGGCGAGTAAAAATGCAGCAGCCACCTCTGGACTGGGAGGCAAATTCAAAGGCTTTTTTGGTAAAAAGAAAACTGGAGCTGCACAATTCAAAAGTAAAGGATGGGCTCTGGGGAAGATAGCAGGAGCAGCAAACTGGCTAACTAACAAATTCATCTCATCCAAAGCATCTAGAAGACTGGGTCGCTCTGTTCGTTATGACAGGTCAAGTGTGGGGCGATATCATGGCTATCAGAATGGAGGTTACGAATTTGACGAGGGTGAGTTCAGCTATGAGGAAGATGACTATGTTCAAAGCAGTTATAGCAGAAATAACCCCCGGGGACGGTATAGAAGCAGAAATCAAGACAGCTATGGTCAGGGGCGCTACAGAGGACCACATCAGTATGACTACTTGGAAGATGACCAGGAGTATTATGATTATCCTGAAGATGAGTATGGATTCTATGATGAGGAGAACGAATACTATGATCCCATGTTTGAGGACAAGTATGGAGATGAGTATCTTGATGAAGAATATTATGATCAGTATCAGTATGATGGAAGACAACCTTATGGTTATTATGATGATAGAATGGACTATGGTTACAGGCACCAGAGAGTTGATGAGTTTGGATACCCCATTGATGGGATGGAATACTATGATGAAATGGGTTATCCTATGGAAGATGAATTTGGCTACCTTGGTAATGATGTGGAATATTATGACTATGGATACTATCCAGAACAGTTTGACTATTATGGTGATCAGCAAAATTATTATAGTCACTATGATGGTGTTTCAGATGCTTACATGATGTATCCAGGCTATCAAAATGCATACAATCAAAACCCATACGTGTACAGCGGAGAAACCGCTGCGGTTTACATTGACCCTCAGATGGCTGTTAACCAGCCATTTATGTACACAGTAGAAGACGTCATGGAGCCAACAGAACCCTCAGAAATGTACACTAATGAGTATGTTCAAATACCAACCGAAGGAATACTGACTGAGGATTCATTCAGATTTCCAAGGCCACAAGTTAAACTGTTTGGAAAAGAAAAACTTGAAATTTCAAGTCCAGTTTCTCATATTCCCAGGAGCGATTTTGAGATGATTCCAGAGCAATTTGAACACCAGCCACTTGTTTCCCCTATGAGCTTTCCTCTATATACTCCACTGCAACCAGAAGCTGTGCAAAGGTCACTATCTCCCACACCTATTATAATTCAGCAAGCACCAGCACAGATTATACCACCTGGTAGTCCCATTTTAACCCGATCACCCCAAATACCATCCTCACCTGTTCTTCAACCAAGACCTTTTTCGTCTCCAATGCCAGTATCACCTGTTCTAAGTAGACATTCTTTTGGACCTGTTGGACCTATACCACTCTCAACACCAGCATCTCCAGTTCTGTCTGCAAGGAGATTCGATCCAACTATGGGTGATCCAGTCTCTCCCCATTTAGTCTATCCAGATCCCATGTTTCAGAGACTTGATTATCCACATGAAAATATCCAACCAATAACAATGAGACAGTTTAATCATCTCCCCTCACCGCAGCTATCCTTAAGGCAAAGCAATTTTTCAACCCGAAGCAGCCCCATACCTCGCCACAGATCTGATATTTATGAGGAAATGAGTCCGAGGTTCTCACCAAGGCAGTCTAGAATGTGTGGCCCACCGTCATACAACAATAATGCTCAAAGGCAGTTCTCTCCTATTCAAAGGAGAAAATTTAGCCCCACTTCTTCTCCACAACCATCCAGAAGAGCACTGTCACCTTTAGCTTCTTTAAGGGGAAAATCTCCAACCCCCCAGAGAAAACCATTTAGTTCTAGAGCACCATCCCCTCTTGTTAATGGAAGAGAGAGTCCTCCAATGTCTCCACGAGGCTCACTGAGAAGAAGAAGTCCTCCTTCTTCACCTAGAGCAACGCTTAGGCAAAGTGCTAGTCCTGCCCCTACAATAAAATCCCGTTTCAGGCCAATTGGTCGAAGCAATCAGGAGTCTTTCATGTCATCGAGATCGTTGAGGAAAAGCTCTCTTTCACCGCAACCATCATTACGGAGGAGGAGCCCTCCACTCTCTCCAACAATGGGCCAACACTCACCAGAGGAGAGCTCTCCATACCCACCCCGCAGAGCCAAATCTCCCATTCAAAGACCCGTGTCTCCAAGACCAATATCCCCCTTTGCTTCTAGACCTCTTTCACCATCACCATCTGTGTTTTCTGGCAGAATCCAACATGACCCACAACATCTGCCTACTCGTTCATCCACACGTAGATTCAGAGGATTTGGTGGGAACAAAGTGCCAATGGGAACAGTTAAGCCATCTCCTGTCAATCCAATTTTTCAGAGAAAAGGCCATCATGGTACTTCTCAAATGCAAAATGTCGCTCCATTCAGGTCTTCCATCCACAATGCATCTTTGGGTTCAGGTGCTTTGAATCAGAGTGCTAGATCCTCCCCCATCATGTTTGCAAGACAAGGTTCGAGACCAGCAGTGTTTCAGGACTCGAAGAGATTCTTTCCACCTGGAACACCAAATCCACAAAGAGGTTTTCATAGACCTGTTGGGAGAGGGCGTCCTGTTGTGAGAGTACCAATAAGTCCTGTTCCTCTCAGGCAATCAATAAGAGGCCAGAGCCATCCTCTTGTAATGAATGCTCAACCACTTTTTCCCCAACAGGTTCCAATGAAACAGCCTGGAGTGCCTTCACCACAACTCTCTGTGAGACACGTCCCAACCCCATGTCCGTCACCTCAACTTTCGGTGAGAGCTGGTTCACCAATGTCTGTACGTTCCCCTTCACCGATCCTCTCATCCTCTATACAGAGAAATGCTCTGCATAATGAATTAATCAATCGTGCCTCACTCAGATCACAGTTTCCAACGAGTATCACTCCTCAGCCTCAAGTAATAACTGAATTTGCCCAGACAGTTGAACAAGGGTCATCTCCTCTTCTAACAAATGCTTTACAGAACCCAAATCTTGCTGCTACCTCATTCAGTTCACCTCTTCCAAGATTTAAATCCCCAATGTCGCAGATCAACCAAAGTCTATCTCAGAGCTTTTCTCCAGGTTTAACAAATGCATTGCAAAATCCACTTCTCCGTAATGCCACTTACCGCTCACCTCTACAAATGTCTGCATCTCCTCATTCTATAGCGGCTCCTCAAGAGGTTCAGATGACCAGTCAGATTTCTTCTCCAATGCTCTCTAATGCATTGCAAAACCCTTACTTGCGTAATGCGTCCCTCACCTCCCCACTGCAAAGAAGCACATCTCCATATTCTTCTGCAGCTGCTCCGCAGGTACCGCAAAACATTTTACAGTCTTCTTCAGCGCTTACCAATGCACTAAAAAATCCTCAGTTACGCAGTGCCTCATACATCTCACCTCTTCAGCGGAATACATCTTTATATGCTCCAGTGATGTCACAACCCGAACAGCAAATGTCTGTTTTATCAAATGCACTTAAGAATCCTAACTTAAGAAATGCATCCTACACCTCTCCTTTACAGAGAAGTCCTACTCCTTTCCAGCAAGCACAGGATCATCCCTCCCCTTTGTCAAATGCATTAAAGAATCCAAGCCTTCAAGGTGCCTCCTTTCGACTACCTGATACATCAATAATATCTAGGAATTTTGGAGGCCAAAAAGAGCAGGCTACTCCATCTGTTCTATCAAATGCTTTGCAAAACCCCAATCTCCGGAAAGCAACTTACAGGCTCCCAGATGGTACAATAATATCAAGAAATGAGCCTGCACAACCAGCTCAGTCTTCTTCACTGTTATCCAGTGCTCTTCTGAATCCTAACATTCGAAAAGCAAGTTACAGGCTTCCTGATGGAACACTTGTATCCGCTAGCACTGATGAAGCCCCGGACACAACTAATTCCTCACCATACCTGGGAAGTGCTCTACAGAATATTAACCTACGTAAAGCATCCTATAAACTACCCGATGGCTCTCTCTTTTCTAGAAACCAACCAGCAGAACAGTCGTCCTCTCCACTTCTTTCAAGTGCTCTTCTGAATTCGAACCTTCGTAAAGCTTCTTACAGACTTCCCGATGGAACGCTTATGACTAAGAGCTCTGAACAAGAACCAGAGAAATCAATTTCATCTAATTTGTCAAGTGCACTACAAAACGTTGGTAAGGCCAACTATCGCTTACCTAGTACATCTGGCCTGTTTAGAAATCCAAAACAAGAACAAACTCCCCCCTCTATGCTGTCCAGTGCCCTTCAGAACCAAAATCTTCGTAAAGCATCTTACAGACTGCCTGATGGATCAATCGTGACAAGAGGTCAACCAGCTCAAAGTGAATCTCCCGCGTCACCCTTTCTGGGAAACGCCTTGACGAACATTAACTTACGCAAAGCATCCTACAAGTTGCCGTCAACACTGGGACGTTCTCCAGAGGACCCAAGGTACGCAGTAGTGACCCCTCAGGTTCAGTCTGGTGAACACTGGGCTCAAACTCAAATACTAGACCTTCATGAGCCAGATGATGTCTGGTCTTCAGAAAGAGTCCTCCCTCATCATACTGTTCAGAACCTCACAAAATGGTCCATGTATAGGGATGAAGAACTGGAGAATTTTGTCATCCCTGTGTTTCCTGGCCAAGAGACAGATAGCACAGAACCTGCATGGCTACCAGATAGAGAAGGTGAACCTCAAGGGAACTGGTATGACAAGGTAACCTAACTGGCATATAATTGCTGCATACATGAAGCAGTTGCTTAGTAGTTGCTATCTAGACTTTACCTGTGAAACTGTCTTACACTAGAAATAAATACAATGAAAAATATCTGTGCCACTAAAATGGTGCATACGATCTGAAGCTTCAGATCAAAGGATTATATTAGAAAGACTGAGGTTTAGGTTTAAAACTAAGATTAAAAAATAATGCCAGGTGACGTAAAATATCAAACGGATATACAGGGCTCTCAAGTTTTGAAGACAGGCAAGAGTGACATCTCACCCCCCCCAACCATATATAAATAAATAAATAAATAAATTTATATTTTTAAAATAAATAAAAATATAATATTGTTT
>JAUMHQ010000048.1:9499152-9522529 GCA_032361165.1 Enteromius paludinosus
CCAAAGCTGTCAGGCGCCCAATTTAGGAAAAAAAGAAAAGAAGATGAGGAGAAACGGGCAAAAGATAAAGGTATGTATCAATGTTCTCTCTGTATGATTAAGTTATTCATCTAATTGTGTTAACTAGTGGTATAACGTTACAGGGCTCTCAAGTTTTGAAGACAGGCAAGAGTGACATCCCCAACCCATATATAATTAAGTAAATGTATATTTTTAAAAGAAATAAAAATATACTATTGTTTGTGTCAAACAAGTTGTGAATTTGCTGTAACAGGCGATCACTACTTTGTGCTCAAAGTGACGCTCGGGGCTCCAGTGGTTTCTTACAATTTCAGGATGCTTTTTTTCATTGGTTGTTGTGTTAAATCTTACCCAGATACAATAGTGCTATTTTCTGATTGGCTATTGTGTAGCCTATTTCTTTTTTTTGGATTGGATGATAAGTGGCAGGCTCGACTAAGAACTCCAGGGCAGACGCACTTGAATCCTGTCGGTTCCATAGCGAGAGCGGCGCGGCCAGAGAAATGTTGGGCACTGCGGTATATTAAATATATTATAAATAGTTTTTTCTGCGTGAGAAATACAATGTGTGGCGGGAGTGCGTGACAATAGACCAAAATGAGTGACTGTCATGCTCAATGCGTGACACTTGAGAGCCCTGGATATACTATAACTTGTTTATTTAGTGTGTAGTAGGCAACATGGATGACTGGATGGATAGATGGCTGGATTTTTTCATACTTGTGAATGGGCAAAATAGCCACAATGGTATATTACAACAGCATACAGGTATCAATTTCAACAGACCTTACTCAGAGTAGCAGCATATTAACTTTTTTGAAAGGAATGAAATCAATGCTGCGAGAGACAGGAATACAGAGTATTCAACTGATTGTGCATGCCAGTTGACAAAAAACCCCAAAACTTAATAAATCCATCCACAAACCTATTCCTCACAGCTTTATTTTCATCTTTTTAAAATTCAATATGTCATCAACCCTGACTAATGTCTGTATGGAAATATAGTGTGAAGTTGGCCTTCATGATCATGATTGCTTAACACGTTGTTTACACAATATTTTTCATTTACTGGAATGCTTTTTAGATGTACTCAATTCGAAGCCTGCCCACAATGCTGTACCGTGAACGTGCAGAGGAGGATGGCTTTGAAGACATGACACAGCTCGAGTATGACATTACTGAATAAGATTAGATTAAGACATACAGTATATATGATAACTGATCAGATTTGAAAGAAAACGTTTCCGTAAAGAACAAATCTCTTTCCAGGGAGCTGCACGAAGGTGCTGTGTTACTGAATTTGAAGAAAAGGTTTGAACGCAATTTGATATATGTAAGTACACTGCAAAATCCACTGCGTGTCGTAGTAATAAATAAGCACATAAATGTACTATTCATGTGTTACTTTAGAACTAAAACATTTGGATACTTCTACTAATACAATTCTAATTAAATGAATAAATGAACTGCTATCAAAACATATTTTGGACAACTAGTTTTGTTTTCTTCCAAGACGTATATTGGAAGTATCCTGGTATCTGTTAACCCATACAAGATGTTCAACATCTACGGAACAGACATGGTTATGCAGCACAAAGGGCATGCACTTGGAGAGAATCCTCCGTAAGTTCATTCATTCATTCATTCATTCACTCACTCACTCACTCACTCACTCACTCACTCACTCACTCACAATATTAAATTAAATCAACTTAATTAATTAATATTTTTTTACACCTTTAAATGACTTAACTGGCACTTTTAAAATGAAATTTCTTTTCAATGCAAGGCAAATTTCTCATATTGTACTTTTTTCTTTGTTGTTTTGTGCTTCTCCATTGTGTCTGCAGACATCTATTTGCTATTGCAAATGCCTCATACACAAAAATGATGGATGCCAAAGACAACCAGTGCATTATTATAAGGTAGGATTTAGGTATTCATTTGATTATCTCAAAGAGTATTAGTGAACACTGTTCAACTAACCTAACTCAGAATTCAAATAGCTGATCTGTGTCCCGTCACCTCAAGTGGTCTTTTACTCTGATGGAACCATCAGTGTCAGTTCTACTTGACACAACTGATCGCCTGGAACACTTTAAACCTAACTCTGATGGAGATAGCTGTAAGGAAAGACTACTGATGTCTAGGCCATGATTGCACCAGCAGATCATGTCTCTGTGAAATGCACCCATGGGCTGTTCAGAGTAGCTGGAACGACAGTCAAACTCAAGCATTCGATTTCACCTCTGTCTGATGATCAGACACCTAGCTCATTACTTAAGTGCATAGCAAAAGACAAGGAAATCGGTTCCTCCAAGCCAGGCCGCATTCTGTGCCAATTTAAAGTGCAATTAAGTAGTTAAACTGGTAATTTAGGGGGTTACAGTCATCATGGGGTTTAAATGTGCTTATTGCCTTTCAGTGGTGAGAGTGGCTCTGGTAAAACAGAGACTACAAAACTAGTTCTCCGGTACTTAGCTGCAATACATCACAAACAGAACATCACACAGCAGGTATGAGTTAAGCTTGTAATCTCTCTTAAAAATAATTACAACTGTTTATGCATAATGTATAACAAATTTTTCCCCTTCTATTCTATTTTTATGCAACAATACAGATTGAGGTATTGTACTTCTGAATGGCCTTCTTTTGTTTGTACCTTATATGTTGAATGGGTTGTTGCATTTTGTGCAGTGCAACACATGTGCAAATGTTATAGAGTATTAAAAAAGGATTGCAAATTTTATAGAAATGTATGTTAAGGTTAGAAACAAGCTCAAAAACCATGTTCCCAGAATGCCGCAATACGATACACTCACTTTCAAGATATATTCTATAAACACGTCTTATACAGTGGTGCAGTCTTTTAAGTACATTGATGTTGTTTTAAGCATATAACATGCATTTTATAGCAGGTTATTGCTACATCCTGCACACAGTTATGTATTTATGTCTTAATCTACAGATTCTTGAAGCAACTCCTCTTTTAGAGTCTTTTGGAAATGCCAAAACCGTAAGGAACGACAACTCCAGTCGATTTGGAAAATATATGGAAATATTTATGGAAGAGTAAGTTTGTCAATGTCAAGTCTCTTTACTGTGCTATGGATACATCTAAGAGGAAGCACTTCTTCAGAGTGCCTTTACAATTGAAAGAGGATAACAGGGTCAAGATTAACATGAGGCTAGTTAAAAAGCCTTTATGTTGGCGTACATGGGTTAAGTTGCAAATTACATATTAATGCATGTCTGATTTTCCTGCTTCAAACAGAGGGGTAATCAGCGGTGCCATAACCTCACAGTATCTACTTGAAAAGTCCAGGATTGTGTTTCAGGTATTCTTTGTAATGCTCTTAAAGACTTTAAAAGTTCATTATTCAATAAACCAATTCTTTGCTGAAATCTGAAATGTTCATTTACTTAATTTTCATCCTTAGGCCAAAGATGAAAGAAACTATCACATTTTTTATGAGATGCTTGCTGGCCTTCCTTCACAGCAGAAACAGTCTTTATACCTTCAAGACGCAGAGACGTATTATTACCTCAATCAAGTGAGGCCAGATCGTTATAGCAATAAAAGCCTCAAAAATATAAAAGCACTGCGGTTAGACTGCTTCTCTCTTTCATGGATGTACTTTTTGGTTGCAAGGGTGGAGACTGTGAGATTGTTGGCAAAAATGATGGGGAGGACTTCCGCAGGCTCCTCAGCGCCATGGAAATACTTCACTTCAGTGCCGAAGACCAGAGCGGTATCTTCAGGATCCTGTCTTCCATCCTCCACTTAGGAAATGTCTTCTTCGAGAGATATGAGGTGCAATCAATCTCATGTCTAATGCTCACTTAGATTTTCCTCTTTTTTTTTTCACCTCATAAGGTGATCTTTTCTGGTGGCGCCATGAATTTAGTCAAATTTTTATCTCGCCAGACTGAATCTCAGGAAGTGGCATCAGTTGTGAGCGCTCAGGAGATCCGAGTGGTGGCTGAAATTCTGCAGATTTCCCCAGAGGGTCTGCAGAAGTCCATTACTTTCAAAGTCACGGTAAGAAAAAAAAACTGCTTGGTAATGGATTCAGTACTAAATGAAACTACATCACCTTTAACACAACACAGACGTATTTAATCATACATTCCTAGTTTTGGATATGCTTTATGATTAATTGTTATTTCTGCATGCTATCCATTCTTCCTTGTCACTAAAAGACTGATGTAAAGGTTTGAACGCTGTTTGATATGCTGCATTTAAATAGCAAATGCATAGCAATGCATATTAATATGTCTTGTCTATAAAGAAACATATGAGTTTAATATATATATATATATATGTTTCTTTAAAACTACGAAGTATGCATTTTGAAACTGCTGGTTTAATGAAATGGCAATGCTATTATACTGTAAATATTTCATTACTAAGACTTTTATGGGGAAAAAAATATTCTAATTAAATGAATTACCTTAATGAACTATTATCAAAAGTTTAAAACGAAGAAAAAAAAAACAACAACAACAAAAACAATCCAGAACTCACATTTAACCACTTTTACATTTACTTGCACATGTCATATCTTTACTTTACTCATATCTAAAGGCTACCTCTATTTCAGTAGCAATATAACACAGTATCTTAAACATTATTATTATTTTATTGCATTTTAAGTGTGACTTTAAGTGACATGAGTGTGCTATCCCCAGACTAAAATACATGTCTTGGCAGTTTTAACTTTAAAAAACTTGCATTGAAAAATATGAAGATATGTAAATTGTATTGTTATGGATCAAGATGCACACCAGTAGTGCATTTATCTAAGGCTTGTTACTTAAATGTTTTAATTGAACTATGGCCTAAACCTGGTTTAACCTAAACCTTGGCACCGTTTTAGATGCGCGTACTAATTTTGCCAAGTACTATGTGTCCCTAGGCCAACATATTTTGTTGACCCTTTGAACAACATTTAAATGCAAAAATATAGTCTTGACCATATCTCTTCAACTAAACCTACCCTTACCCATGAGGAATGCGTAAAATCATAGGAGATGATAGATGACTGACACTGAAGTACAAGCACCAAACACTGATTATAAGCCTAAACTTTCCTCAAATCTGATTGGTTAATCACAATGTGGTGACAAAGATGTTGACCCAGGGACATGTTGCACTTGGCAAAATCAGGTTAGCGGTTTTGGATAGACTGGACTTGAGGATAATAACAGAAAAAGTCAGTGACCTTACATGACCTCCACACTCCATGACAAGTATCAATATACTGTTAGTTAAGAATTCATCACTTAATTATTTTTTTCTTCCAAAAACGCCATCCAAATGCCAAGACTGTTCAATTATATAGCAACCACCAGACACCAAGAGAAAGCCGCAAATGGTGCGTAAAAGCCCCAAATCCCCCAGATAGTATAACATGGCAAGCTGATTATGGCAGGGCAGCAGGCCATATCATTGTGGTAACCGGTGTAACCCAGTCAGGGAAAACCCTGGGCAGAAACAGACATCAAGGGGCCCTGAAGCCATATCAGCCTCCCATCATAGACTGTGTTACAGACCTTATAGTGTGTAGCAAATAGCATCTAAAGCTCTGCAGGGCTGCCACCAAGAGGTCTGACGCAGTATTAACCCTGACTAACCAGTCCACCACAATCACATTCAGCTTAGTGCTTGTGCAGGATTCATAGCATCTTCAAAACCTAAAAGACTGTTCTATTGTGAATACACTGTGATCAGAAGGATTGCATAAAAAAGCTTTGCTTTCTAGAGTACAACAGTGATCACCCCCCTTTTTTTTTTTTAGCAGACTTCGTTTCAGAAGTATTTTAAATTATATAGCCTAGTAAATATATAGTACATTTGAAATGAGGGTTTTAAATATGGCTTTGTTATGAGTTTCATAAGTCACATTGTTTAGAGTTAGTAGATTACAATATTACAATTATAACATAAACTTGGATTTGAAGCAAAAAGTAAAGAATAATACATAAAAGTGTTCAAATTTGATTAAAAGACAAAAGTATGGGACTGTACTATAGCTTTGATGAAGAAAAAAGTGCAATCCCAATGACATAATAATTAAAAACTTTATAATTGATTCAGAGATAAAGAATATCTTTTTTTAAATTTAATTATTGCAAAATAGGCATATTATGCATAAAATATATTGTTTGTCATTTGCAGTGCTTCATGGGAGTGGGCTGTGCAATTTGCTTGTCATGATTCTCTGATTGGTAGAAATGTCCTGAGGAATCATGGGTAATGTTGTTTTTCACCATGAAGTTCTGCTGATGAACATGATTATTTAAATACATGTTAAAATAATGTGCTTGGGCGAATTGATTACCAACCATGTAGGTGTTAGTATGTCTGTGTTTAAATGCTTTTAAGTAAATTCCCCTGTGAAGAAAATACATGGGACATTAGCTTCTCGATCCCCACTGTTGTGCTCTAGAAACTAAAGAACATCTTAGTATAGATCTGATAGGACAACAGGGGCTAACTCAACCATTCTAACTAGCCAAACCTTGACCTTCTGCATCAGGCAAACCTGCCTTAAAATAACACCACTGGTCGAGCCACGCTGATCGAGATCCTCGGGCAAAACAAACAAAGATATTGTGAATGAGGGATGGACAAAAAATGTTGCTGTTTACATTAGATAAGATGACAGGAAGCAGCTACAATTACATACTGCATATGTATATGCTCCTGTTTCTGTCTTATTATTTATAATAACCCATGATGAGACATGGCCCAATAGTAAAATCTCTAGGATGTGCCAGTTGAGAACTTATTCAAATGACTGCTTCTATTCAAACCTGAGATTTGTTTGAAACTGTCCAAATTTCCACACCAACAAAAGGAAGAGTCTTTAATGTCCCAGCAGTCCTTGTTCGGTATAGTTTTTGGAATTGAAGGAGCATCCAGAGTTTTCAAAAGAGCAAGATGTTTCCTTATGAACTCCATATATTTTCCATCAGAGGTATCTGGAGTGGAGATCATCAACAAATCCGTGTTCTGTTTCGCCATCTTTCCTCACGTCAGTTCCTGATTTCAGATGTATCTTCGAAAAACCTTTCATATGATCCTTCACACAGCATCTCGTTTCAGATCTTTGTCTCAGCTGGTCCTGGATAGAGCCAGTACTCATCAGTGTTCACTGTCCCATTGCCATGTTGAAATGTGCTAAGTCATTTAGACTACTACTCATGGCTACTGCTACTGTGACACCTCCTCAAAGTAATTTAGCTAATTCTTTTCATTAAAGAAACAGGTAGTACCTATGTAACAGGAGAGGACCACACTCAAAGGCATTTTGCTTTGTCCAACTGAATTGCACGGTGATCTCATGCTACCGGCTTATCTTATCTGACGAAACCAATAAAGCCCTGCTTTCAGACATGGACACCAGAATTTTATCTTGCTACTCTTAGTATATCCAAGTAAAGTGAGCGAGAAGGGGAATTCATCTACCACATTGTTAAACTATTTAAAGAAAAGATTTTTTATTTAAAGGCCTTAATGTCATCAGCTGAAAGGGATTAGTATTGTCTTGCCACCGATGGCGGGGTGTGTTTACACTTAACGTTACCGACACTCGCTCTGTAGGCTGCTCCTCTTAAGGGACATATCAGTTTCACCTGCCTACTGATAGTGCCTTAGCAACATTTCATCTCAAACAGATCAGCAACATTTGAATAAAGCTGGTTTTCGATGAAAATGGCATGTAACAGAACATGCAAGTTTACCCTTTTTGGAAACATTGCTACAAGTATTTCTGAATATTCTGTTGTTGTTGTTTTTTTCCAGGAAACAATGAGGGAAAAGATCTTCACCCCCTTGACTGTTGAGAGTGCAATTGATGCCAGGTAGAAAAAATACAATGCATTTCTATATGCTAGAACTAGATATTTGCCATTAATAAAATATTGCTATATTTATTTATTTATTTGCTTATTATTTATTTATTAGTTGTATATTATCTAAAGCTTCTCTGCAAAAAAATTAAAAAACAGTACTTACATATTAAACCGCTGGATTTATGAAGATTTTACAAGTTCTGCCAGTCATCGAATAAGCCACGCCCCTCTTCCATAACCTGCCCTGGCGCATCCGGGTTGTAGTGTTGCCAGTCCGTGGTTTTCCCGTAGAATTAAGCTACTTTAACACTTATTTAACCCCTATAACACGACCAAAATAATGTTTAAAAAATAAAAATTACACATAATTTAAGAAAATACATGTAAATACTCTAAATGCATGTAAAATACAAAATAATAATGTAAAATGTGAATTTTACTGGAGGAAACCCATCTAAACCGGCTGGAAAACGATTTTATTCAGAGGCATTACAATGCACACTTACTAGAATTAAATAGAAATAAAAAAGCATGCAATTTAGAGATATAATAAAGGGATTTAATTACTGTGAATTAAAATAAAAAACAAAGAGAGTACTGAACATTCAGATCTATTCGTTTTTGGCTTCAGTGTCATGAAAAGGTCCATTCAGGCAGACATTCAGAGAGCTCCATGCTTAGAGATGAAATAGGAAAGCTGCATGTAGGATTCTTCAGATTGTATCGTCTAACTACTGAGCATTGAGGTAATAAAATTATGGTAATTTCCCCTCTCAAACAACAGAGATGCTGTTGCCAAGATCCTGTATTCCCTTCTGTTCAGCTGGCTAACAGACAGAGTAAATAGGCAGGTTTATCCTCGGAATGAAGCACTTTCCATCTCCATCCTTGACATCTATGGATTTGAGGTACTGTATGCCGCTGTAACTTGTGTGCTCGCCCCAATCATAGAGTTTGCTAATACTCTACGCTGCTGTAAAATTTGGATTTCATTCGACTGAATCCCACTTTTTTGTGCTTTCTAGGACCTTACCTTCAACAGCTTTGAACAGCTTTGCATAAATTATGCAAACGAGTACCTTCAGTTCTTTTTCAACAGGGTCATTTTCAAAGAAGAACAAGTAAGCTGTCTTTATTCCCTCTAATCCTTTGAGAACTGTAGATGAGTAAATTGCCTGCGGTGTGCATCTGAAAAATTATTTTCTTTTGAATATCCGAGGATGAATATAACAGAGAGCAAATCAACTGGGAAGAGGTGCCTTTCTCTGACAACCAGGCCTGCATTGACCTCATTGCAGCAAAGCCGCATGGGATACTCCGGATTCTTGATGACCAGAGTGGCTTTCCACAGGTGTCACTTCTTCTCGTTCAGTGTGCTTATTACTGTTCATTTGTTCAACGCTGCTTAGTTTGCATTTAATTTTCCTGCTTTTGAATGAATTTCCTCTAGGCTACAGACCATACTTTCCTTCAGAAATGCCACTATCATCATGGCAACAACCCACTGTATTCCAAGCCAAAAATGCCTCTCCCTGAATTTACTATCAAGCATTATGCTGGGAAGGTCACGTATCAGGTGCATTTAAACTACTTGCCATGAGCCATCGAGTATTTGAATTATTCCCTAATGAAGTATAAGTGGAGGAATGGAGCAAACTTTCTGTGATGCTTCACAGGTCCATAAATTTCTGGATAAGAATTACGATCAAGTTCGCCAGGATGTTCTTGACCTTTTTATTCAGAGCAAAAACAAGGTGAGAGAAGTGATTTAGCCACTATTAGCTACTTGGTATTAAGTAACCCTAATAAACCTCATCTCACTGTGGTTGTAGATGGTTGCGTATCTCTTCATGAGTCATGCTGAGGCCCTCAACCAACAGAAGTCCTATATTGGGAAGAACAGCACAGTAACGCGGCGGCATCAGGCCTCAACGGTGGCAGCCAAGTTCCAGCTATCCCTCATGGAGCTCATCGAAAAGATGGAGAGGTAGGCCACCTAAATTGTGCATTACTCTGTCTGCACGAATCTCTACTTGTTGCCTTTGATTGGCTCCAGAACATTGTAAGTTAAGTACTTCTTCCTATTTTGTACCGACAGAGCCAACCCGTATTTTGTGAGGTGCATAAAGCCAAACCAAAACAAGGTACGGAACAGCAGGTATTTCACTATTTGTGTCTCGGCTGGAAATGCAGTTGACTGAGAGAACGATTGTAACCCTGCAGGAGCCTGCTGTGTTTGACATGGAGCTGGTCAGTGCCCAACTCAACTACTCCGGGATTTTGGAAACGATTCGAATCAGGAGAGAGGGCTATCCGATCAGAATGCCATTCGATGTCTTCCTTTTCAGGTAAGAGCTAGAGTTGTCAAAATAAAATGAGGCAGTTTGACTCAAACTGAATTAATGAATAAACGATCTGTTTAGATACAAGTCCCTGCTAGGCCTCAAACAGCCCCCTCCTGCCAATGGTGAAAACTGTGTCATCATGTTGAGGAAGCTTTGTCCCGTTAGACCAGGAACATTTCAAGTCGGTGTGACCAAGGTGAGCGTGATATTGATAAACACACCTAGTCTCAGCTGCATCAGAAATCTCATACTTCCCCAGTACTACGCTATATATGGTAGGCTTAAAACTGTATTTGAAAAGAGTAGTGTGTACTCAGAAGATATTTTTGAACAGTTGTAAATCAGTACCAATTCAGAATACGTAGACGCAGCCTTATATAATCAGACCACCCACATGTAGTTCTTGGCCTACATGAGACATTTTACAGTGTGGACCAGTCTTGTGAAATTGCACATTCTGTTTGTTAGTTGTTCATGAAAGAGGACATATACTTCTTGTTGGAGAGCAAGAGGGACAGAGTAAGGCATGTAGCTGCCCTGACTCTGCAGCGCTACGTCAGGATGTTCTTTGTGAGAAAACGTTATACGGCCTTCCGCATGAAGATCATACGTCTGCAGGCCCACTGCAGAGGCTTTCTCACAAGGTACAAGCTATCATTTATCATTAAAAAAATGGTTAGGGCTGCCCCTTCTGTAAAAAATGTTAATTTGACATTCTTTGCACAGGAAAAGGTATGTGAAAATGAGAGCTAGCCTGGTGAAATTCCGCTCTCTGGTTCACATGTATGTTGATCGTAAGAGATACATCAAGGTAAGAGCAATGCGGTTTTAGTGCATTGTGATCAGGATGTGCAATAACCGCATGTTTAATAGTTTCACTGCTTTCTCTTTTGCTTTTAGTTGAGATACGAGGCCAGGAGAAAGGCGGAAGAGGAGCAAAGGAGAATAGAAATGGTTATAATGACATTCACTGTCTAAATTGTACACTTTTATTTTTTATGCCTGCGTTACATAGCGGGAAATATTGTGAAATTATTTTCTCTGAAAAACTATTTTCTTAATCAAAGCCAGTTCTGAATATTACACTATATTTAATTGCAGGAGCTGTCTAAACGGGAAGTGGTCAACGTCACTCATCTGGTCATTCCTGCTGAACTCGGAGCATTGCTGCAGGCAGCTGCCGGTACTGCTTTTTCTCACCCTAAAATACACTAATATAACATAATATATTAAAATAAAGGATGAACTGAACTTTCTGTTTTTCCATGAATTATAAAAAGAACCTGTATCAAAGTTTATCCAAATAAAACAATAAGCCTAGCTGTTTTCAGCACTGATGTTAAGAAATGCCTCTTGAGCATCAAATCAGCAAATTAGAATAATCAGGATCATGTGACACTGAAGACTGCAGTAATGATGCTCAAATTAAGCAGTCACATGAGTCAATTACATTTGAAAATATATAAAAATAGAAACACAGTAAACACAGTTTTGTTGAGCAAATCTTACTGAACCCAGTAGTGTGCAGTGTTGGGAAGGTTACTTTGGAAATGTAATAGGTTACAGAATATTAGTTACAAGATACACTATTGAAAATGTAGTGAAATGTAAAAGGTAGTTTAAGTTACATTAAAAAAAAGCAGTCTAACTACTTCAATTACGTTATTAAAGGCATGTAACTAATTACATTTGATTACTTTTTGCTTACTTTTTCGAAATTTCTATTGAATGTTTTTAACTGTTATTCATTTCAAAGCAGCCATGATAAACCTTACAGTAGTACTCCACACTGATTACTGTCAGACTTTCAGATTATCCCTCAATTTAAAATTCGGAAAATTACATTTTAAAGCACAGCCATCCACAAAATCAGATTTAAGTGCCCTTTATTTACTTTGAGGTTGTTTTGTGGTAAAATAATAATGCCTTGGACAAAAAACTCTGTTACATGTAACTAGTTAATCCCCAACACTGGTAACGTAGTGTGTGTACAGTATATAACATGCCCTGCCTGTCTCACTTCTCACCTCTGTATTTTTCAGGAGGTAGAGAGCTCCATTCTGACTGCTTGGCTTTAGTCCAGGCTCCTACAGTTCAGGTGGAGTCACAGCTCACGCTACCTCTTGACATCAACAACTACACCATCTCCAAATTTGTCCAGATTCACTTCAGAGTAAGACGTGCTTACATAATATATTCCAAAATCACAAATAAGCTATAACAAGCGGACGATAAACAAATAAGCAGACTAACTAACTGAATTTACTTATAAGCTGTATATTGAGTTGTTTATTAATGAACAGGAGGCAAAGTTTGGAATGTTAACGGCACCTCTGAAGACACCACTAACCCACATCGATGACGATCTCGCACATGACGCTCTAGATGTCTTTGTCATGGTACGCTGCATTATATTCTGTTGAAGATTTTGCCACTGTCATCTGTAATACATGCGATAAAGCTCGAATGTTAGTTCTTGAAGTGAAAAATTCCATTCATTTTCTCTGTAGAGAAGCAGATATCTAACAATAACTTATAAGCATTCTATAAGCATGTGAGCAAGTTATGTGAAAATGTGTGCTGTACCCATAAGCAAGAGTGATTTCAACTTTGTTAGCATTGTTATTTCTTTTTGTAGATCTTGAGGTTTATGGGTGACCCACATCTAAATGGCGCTCAGGAGAATTTATTTGGAAACTACATCATCCAGAAGGGGCTTACCAACCCTGGCTTGCGGGATGAAATCTTATGTCAAGTTGCCAATCAGGTTTGGAGAAACACCAATCCAGATAACTCAGAGAGAGGCTGGCTGTTGCTGCTTGCCTGCTTGAGTGCGTTTGCACCATCAGCCAAAATGGAGAAATACCTTCTAAAGTAAGCAACACACCAAAATTTAGTAGTCACGAACTACATTCAGGCCCTCGTTACATTCTGCCTTTTGTGTGTTTCAGGTTTGTCTCAGATCATGCCTATAATGGATTCAAAGCTGTTGGCCAACACAAGCTCATTCAAGCCATGCAAAAGTCCCTGTATGGACCGGAGACAGCAAGGACTTACCCGTTGTCCCTTCTGGAGTGGACAGCCAATAGGAAAAAAGCAAACATGGTTTTGCAAGTGCACTGTTTTGATGGTGTGTGTGTGTGTCAGTTTCACTTCCACTGTTTGAGTTTCTGTAACCTTGAATCAGTAACCTTGTAAACATTAGGTCTAGTTACACAATTACTCTAAATATTATTTTAATTAGTTAAAATTAAATAAAACTCCTCTAATTTCTGCCTAATTTTGTCTTTATTGGTGCAACCTTTGTTCAAAGAAAACCAGCCTGTGGTGCTTGGCAGGTTTTAGCTGGTGTTACAGCCTAGATTATATTTGAATTACAGTAGCAAGCTGGTTTTAGACCAATACTTTCGATGATCAGGCTGAAAGACCAGCTGAAACAAGAATATTCTGAGATACCCTTGTTTGAAATGAAAGAGATATGCAGACTTATATAAGACAAACTCAACACATAGCTTACAAAAGCCCTGAAAGCCCATCATAATCCCCTAAATCAGCCAGGCAGTTTCCTTTGTTTCTTAAAACCCTCTGGAGACAATTGTGTAAAGCTTGATGCACAGAATAGAAGCAGTCACTTGTGTGCCGTCTTCACCCATGTCGGTCGAAGCACAGCTATTAAACGTTATGTTGTATTGACAGGGGCGTCTTTCCTTTGCCCGATGCACTCCTGGACGAGTGGGGAGGAGCTGGCTGGAGATATTCTACAGCACAGGTACACAAACGATCCTTATTGTGCTCCATCTGTTGTTCCGCTTTGCTCGGTTTCAGTCATTGTAGGTGTTGTAATGTCACCATCTATTCACCACAAGGAGCTTTTTAATATGCTGTACGCCATGTCATTAGTGCATGGCTCTTTCTTTCGGGCATGTTGGGATATGTACAGTCTATAATGAGGCCTTCATTATCTCTGCCATCTGTAATTTGCCTGAAATGAATAGTCCCATTAATTGGATCCGCAGGGGTGTGACGGAGGCCTGGAAGGGGTGTTCTGTGATCATGAAGGAGCACGGACAGTGGGCGGAGCTCGCTGGGCACGATTATGTAATGGACTTGATCGCAGACATGGAACTGATGAGAAACTTTCCTAAGCAAAAGTCCTACTTCATCATCTCTGCTGAGAGTCCCACCAGAACCAGACCCAATGCCAGCCTGTCAGTCTCTATATGATATTCTTGCATGTTTATTGTGCTTTTATTTACAATGGAAATGGGTTATGTACATTTTAAGGCACGAAAGGTGGTCGATGGTTATATTTATTGTAAATAATTTGGATTAATGCTTTGCAAGCTGATTTGACAGTCGTCTTGGGAAGCAAAGCTTTTAGTCACAGATGCTATCGTAGATTATTAAAGCAATGAGTAATGAATCCCCTAGTAATATTTTGGGTTAAAGTAAATATTACTCATAGATCAGCAGCATTGTGTCGTGCTAATAAACTATCTTTGATGCAACCTGCTCCATGTAGAAGTAAATAGCTTTATACGCGGTATATTCCATCATTTTTAATATCCTTTATTTATTTATTTTTTTTATAATTTTTTTGTCATATATTGTTTATGAGCAAATAAAAGTTATAAGGTTAAGTAATTAAGTGAATTTCAGGGGAAATACTTTTGCAGTGTCATTGCATTGTTTCCTAATATTTTGCCCTCACCGTGAACTTTCACAGAGCTCTGTTTGGAAGCGGGTTTGACTCTGATGATGACAGCTCACTTCTGCTCCCCCAGACAATGCCAAGCTCCAGTCTGCCAGATTCAGATGGATATTACAGCCACGGTCAGCTGTTTTGTTTTTTGCCTACTTTTTAAGCTGCTTTTACGTATCCTGTTCTGATATCTTTCCCCCCAATAACTGTAAAAAATATCTAGAATCAGACTTCAGCGAAGCTCCCAATCAGAAAGGCATGGACAGGTATCTCGACAGCCTGTTTGACCCAGTTCTGTCTGATGGTAATGGGGTAAGTGTCTCTTGCTTAATAATGCCTAATTCAGATAAGTGTAAATACAACATAAACTATATTATTGGAAAGTTAAATGCAGCTATTTATGGAAAGAAGCTTAAAAATATAGCATGAAGAAAACAATTAGCCACTTGATCCTCATAGTGTAAGTGATTGAGTGTATCAAATGTGCTTTGTGGGTGCCAGGTCTCCTGCACGGGGGGTGATTAAGTTTCCACTTTACCGTATTTCTCACAGCGTTGAGCATACTTAATTTTTTGCATTTTGGTTTTTATATAAATACTTGTATTTTTTACATAAAAAACATAGAAACACAAAAATGTATATTAAGGGCACTTGTAAAAAAGAAGCATTGGGACGTTTTTAGTCAAAAGGACTAGTTACTTTAAAAAGACTTTTTTTTTGCTAACCTGAAGATCCATGACTGGTAATGATAAACAAGACTCCTGTGGTTCAGGCAAGAATGGCTCTGTCTCAGTTGTGCTAGTAAATGGGCCATGCCCCTCTTAGAGAGTATAAGGTACTCCCATGGGGAGATTGATTTCTCATATGACTGAGCTGGGAATGGTCCAACCCTGAGTTGAGAGCCTGTTTTGCTTTGCCTTATCTCTTCTGCAGGATTTCGAGAAGTCATCCAGCATGTCCAGCCGTATGAAGGGAGCTGGTGGGATTGGAGGGGAGGATGGTGACATAGAGAAGCCCCTCTCCAGCAGGCCTTATCCCCCCGGACTGCAGCCCGGTGGTGAGCTCTGCGTCTGTTTTCTTTCTACTCTCTCCTCACCACACATCAATTATGCATGGGTACCCTTGGGTCAATTGGTACCTGAAAGCAATCAATTGCCGGATAAACATTCAGAATTGCAAATTATTGTAAACCGCACATTTGCAAATGCTTTGCATGATAAATGATCAATGCACCATTTAGATTGATTTAATGCTTTGGTGATTTTAAGGGACTGTGGCTTTTGGTGATTGGTGGTCCATGGGTCATTCTACAAAACGGGTGCCGTTTGTGTTCCTTAAATATATACGTGTGCAAAAAAAGCCCTCTATAAATAGCTGATGGCAACTTATGCAGTTTTCTAAATGAATTCAATTCATAAAAAAATCTAGAAACATAATTTTTATTCTAAAATATTTTGAAAACAAATTAAGCATGAATACATTATTACAAATAATTATGTTTTATTTCTAGTAATATATTCAGGTGAAAAGTTATTTAGTTAGATTAAGGATTGTTTTGCTTTGTTTTACTATTTCAGCTGTAAAATTGTCAGTACTGTTACTTTTCTGATGACATAATCATTTTATATGTTTCCAATTTTTGTTACTTGAATCAAATGATTGTTATCAGAAATAAAACACAAAACCCTTTTTCATTTCAGCAACATTTGTCATTGTTGCTTAGTTTAATTGGAGGTACTAAATAAATAAAACTTGACACAGACATAAAAAATATAAAAACTTCTAAAAATGACAAAAAAAAAAAAATATATATAAATAATAAAACATAATTCGAAATATGTACATTTATAATAGTACATCATTGTCATATTTAAATAACTATTGTTGAGAGTCTGTTTTGTGTGATTGTATGTGTATTTATTTAAGCCTTTTAAAATTGTAAAAAAAGTAAAGTATTTTTAGCACATCCATCCTGTTAATGAATGTTACAACGTGTTCAGTTTTGGATGACCTCAAAACCTTATAGCCAAGCCAATCATTGCATTAAATTGTTTAATTTAGACATGTTAAAGGGGTAATTGCCATATTTACTGTCCTCAGCGGTGCCAGTTCTACCTGTTATGGGAGGAACAATGATGCCACCTATACCTATGCCAGCTTTGTCTTCTATGCCTCATGCACACGTTTCTACCGCCGTACCTTCAGTACCCTCAATGCCAGCTATGCCTTCTATGTCCGCTTTGCCTGCTATGCCACCTTTGCCAGCTATGCCTAATGTGCCACCAATGCCTGATATGTCAGGTATGAATGCTGCATAAATGACGCTTTCTGCTGATTAATTCTCTGGGATCAGTGCTGTTTATCTCTGTGTTCTTATCACAGTGCATCTGCTTTATCTCCAAAGGTGTAGATCCAACTGTCTTAGCACAGCAGCAGCAAGCCATCATCAACCAGCAAGCGATTATACTGGTGAGCACATGCTCACATACTTAAACTTGTAGTTATTTACAGCTAAATGCGTTTGAGCGCTGAGCTAATGTGATGTACCACAGGCTCAGCAGATGACAATGCAAGCCATGGCCCTGCAGCAGCAGATGTATAATTCAGCGCAGCACACACACAGCGAGCATGTGCCAGCTCCCCGTTCCAGCCAGTACAGCCCTGTGAGTATCTCTGAGCACTGACTACAATATAGATCCTATATCATTAGATATTAAAAGTACTCTTTGATTATGTTGTTATGGCATGTACTATAGAAGTCACATTAGCACTAAATTCCCACATAGTTTGAGATTTTGTATTAGTAATATCGTAAAATATTATTATAATTTAAAACAACTTTTTATATGTGATTATATTTTAAAATAGTGAGAATAGGACCTTAAAATAAATTTAAATGTTGTAACATTTTGGTTAATTAAAGCATCCTTGCTAAATAAAAGTGTACATTTTGTAAAAACAACAACAAAACTTACTGTTAGTGTACATTTCTTTTCTCAAAACATAATGATGGACAGTTTGTTGTCTCATTTTTTATCATTACATGTGTCAAGGCTAAGCAAGAAACTGGACCTGTTTCCTACAAGCCAGCCCCTGCTTCTCCACCACAGAAATCTTCACAGCGACAGTACAGTATGTCATTCAATCAATCTATATACCTTAATTCTACTCATTAAAATAACTATTTCATTAGTGCATCGATGTGTTTCCAAAGGCCCGACTAGAAGGGATCCACCTGCAGGAGATGTGGTGCGAGCCACTGTCTCAAACTCCGAACATTTAGAGCCAAGTCACAACATCAAAGACATTATCAAGCAGTACCAGGCAAGCCCCGTAAAACCAACAGAGATCCCCAGGTGAGAATTGAACATTTTTAGAGGCAAAAGCCAGTTGCACGTCTTTAATAATGAATGAACTGAACTGAAAACCGATATACAGCTAACCAATGTTCTCCTTGACCTTGCAACAAAACAATGATAAAATATTCATCTAAAGAGATCTTTAAATTGGAACCGAACAAAGACCAAAGCTCTAAATGTGCTGAACTTCAATGCAGGAGGGAAGCTAAAGTGTTTTTGAGGAAACCAGACCCCCACGATGAAGCCATGATGATCCTTAAGGACCAGATGAGTGCTCCTCCTCCTCAGGTAGATCGCTTATAGTTTATTTACAGGCAGCGTTAGTAGTATTATCACTGTGGTTAATTCTTAGTATGTTGGTGTCCCACAAAACCAGCGAAAGAAAACCTACACCCCAGTCTCTCCCTCAACATCTGCAAAGGAGTATAATTATGATGATAGGGCACTGAAACCAGCGAAAAGCATCAAGATGCAGCGTTCACCTCCCGTGCCAGCTGTTAGTCAGAGATTCCCGGCACCTGCACCTGGTAAAACATCTACAGTACCTCATTTAAATATATATGTTCAATGTAGAGGCTATATAAGCACGGCTATTATGTTGCATTCCAGTATCTAGAGAGCTTCCAGTAGAAGAGGAGAATATTCAGACTCAGCTGCACAAGAGAAGCAGTGAGGAGCACTACACCTACACCAATGTGCCATGGAAGATCTACTTGAGGAAAGAGGCCAGTGTCTTTTGTGTTGTGATGGGTCAATGCACACAGTGACTTCAGCTCTAACATACGGAAAGGATTATGAAACATTACATTTGTGTCATCTGTTTTCAGGTTTTCTATCCAAAAGACAACTTCAACCACCCACTGATGCTAGACCTGTTGTTCAAGCAGGTTTGATTATTTTTCCCAGTTCACTTTGGCATTAGGGCTGTCAATCAGTAATGTTAAGGCTATTGCACACTTAGTCCAAAATGCTTGATTAGGATGTGAAAATGCAGAAAATCAAACCAGATGTTTGTTTTGTAAATGTGATTGACACAACGTGAGGTTGTATTTATTTTTTAATGTGAGAAATCCTCATTCATACATCAGTGTGTAACAACGAAACATGAGGCATGCATTTTATGCAGTGGTGCTCCTTAGTGGTTAATCAATCAATAATACATCAATAACAATAATTCCATTATAAAGTAACAAACCCACTTTATGGGCTTAATCTGCATGAAGAGATTTCGCATTGACAGCCATAATAGAGGTGCACTGCTATTAAAAATATGGGGGTCAGTTCTGTTTATGCTTTTGAATGCACTAAAAACAGTCATTTTGAGAAATATTATTGCAGTTTTAAATAGCCGTTTTCTGATTGGCTTATTTGCTGGATAAGAAACATTTCTGATTGTTATCAATGCTGAAAAAGTTGTGCTGCTTAATATTTATGTGGAAAGGTTTCTAATGTTTTGATTGATAGAAAGAAAGGCAAAAACAGTATTTATGTAACCTTTGAGTTTACTGTCAATCAATGTACTTTTTGAGTTACTTCTCAGTTCATTTATTTGACAGTAGTGTTGGTTTTACGTTTATTAACCGTAATATAATTAAACCTCTTTGTCTTAGATTGTCCATGACACATTCTCAGAGGCTTGCATTCGCATTACCACAGAAGAAAGGCAGAAGATGAAATCACTTTTTGGTAGGACTCATGTTGATTAATTATCTTACATACACATTTGTCTCCTAATATGTGACCACTGCTTATTGAGAGGAATATTTTGTCTTCTGTGTTGTGACAGCGGAGCACAACGTTAACCTGAATGCCACAATCCAGGATGAGAATGTGAAGAAGAAGATTGTGGTTGCTGCAAAAGACACATGGGAGATCTACTTCTCACGTCTCTTCCCAGCATCTGTAAGGAAGATAGACCAGCATGAATTTCAGGGCAGATCCTGGCTGGTTTATGCTAGTTGTAGCTGGTTAATCGGGTGGCTCAGCATAACGCAATGTTCACTTAATAAGTGTGCTTCTGTTGACGCTGGCTGAAATTAAGTAATGTTTTAAGAAGATATTTGTTGCATCATAATGATATTTCAACCAAACCTAAGTCAAGATCTTCCTGAACAGGGCAGTGTTGGCACAGGAGTCCAGGTACTGTCTGTATCTCATCGAGGGATCAAGCTTTTGAAAATGGTCAGGAGCAGTGCTGTAGCTCCAGACTACTTCAGAGTTCTGCGACCCTATAGGTACCAGTTACTGAGACCTTTAAAATCTGTATTTTATCATAATTTCTAAACAAACAGTATTTTTCATGAATTCAATGAACGACTCTGCCATCACACCGTGAATATTCTTAGTTTGTTAACATCTTACAGCTACACGGACATCATGTTCGTCACCATTCCTTCCAAAAACATGCTGGAGTTCAACCTCACCAATGAGAAACTGATTCTGTTCTCTGCCAAAGCTCCTCAGGTCAAAACCATGATCGACTACTTTATCACAGAGCTGAAAAAGGTCGGTTCTCACACACACATTGGTGTGCTTCGGAGATGATGTGGTGCTGTGAGTTAATTGTACTCTCTCTCTCGCTGTAGGACTCAGACTATGTCGTAGCTGTGCGTAATTATGTTACAGATGACAGAGCGCTGCTGAGTTTCCACAAGGGAGACATCATACGCTTGCAGAAGATGGAAGGCCTAGATGCAGGTGAGACTGTTTTAATCATTATTCTTCATATTTGGGGGAAAAAGAGACTAAATGATTTGGGCAGCAGCTCTGAAATATAACACTTGAAGACACACATGGCTCAATAATGTCATCTTTTTTTTCTCTTTTTTTAATAAATTGAATATATATATATATATGAATTAAAATTAGTTCATAAAATAGGTAATCTGTTATGATGCATGTTTTAAAATGACGAACCTCGTTTTTTTAATTACTTTTTATTTGCATGATTTCTACATCATTCACAAAAAGCAATATGCATTTGCTAGATAAATATTACATTAATTTTACTAGACTCCATAACTAATCTAATACAATTTTATTTAAAGTTGTTAATTATTTTTGCATTAAAATCTGTTTTTAAATAATTGTTTTCTATTTTTAATACACAAATCCTAAATGCTCAGCATTGATCATGATCCTTCAGAAAGCTGTATGCTGATTTGCTCATTTTTGTGAAAGCTGCTTCTTGATATCAAATGTTTATCATTATTATCAATGCTGAAGACAATGTTGTGCTGATTAATATTTTGTAACAATTGGGATTCAGATTTTTTTCAGGATTCTTTGTTAAAAATGAAATTCATTAGAAAAGCATGTGTGAAATAGAGTACTGTGTGTCCTTGCTGGATAAAAATGTTAATTTCTTACACACTTTTGACATGTAGTTTATTGATATAGGCAAGTAGTATAGTCTGCTTTCAAAATATGTTGTATCAGGTACAATAACCTGTTCATCTAAGCTCTGTGGCTGTTTCACAGGCCAGTGTTACGGCTACATAGTGAAAAAGAAAGTGATTCTCCTGGAGGAATTAAAAAGAGACACACCTGATTTTGGTGGGTGGTGTGTGGACACTTGAATGTAGTGCTGTTTGGTGGTCTCTTCATGTGACACTTGACTTATCTGAAATACTGTATCCCTAGTTGCATGTCTAGAACCTGTCTTCCTTCCCCGAGCATGATGGTTTCACTGCTGCTTTTTATACAGGCACTTCAGTCTACTCTTAAAATGTCATCATACTACTTTCACACACACACTTTCACACACCATTTCTTGTGTCGTACAAAGGCTGGAAGTTTGGGGCCATTCATGGGCGATCTGGGGTTTTTCCTGTGGAGTTCGTTCAGCCAGTGGCTGCTCCTGACTTCATTAACATTCCTGTGGATAAGAAAGAGGAGCCCAAGAATAAGCAGGGTCGCGTGGCCGCCTCAGCAGCTGTGGCAGTGGCTGTAGGGTCTGCCGCCGCAGCCCATGAACTCGACCGGTCTATTGAGGTATATGTGTTTAACAGGCACTCGATCTGCCTTTCTGATTTACTTGGACCATAGATCTCTCTGAGTGCCGTTGTGTTGCTGCGTCTCACCTCTAGGTGGTGTCTCCTGTCAGTGGGTATGCAGAGGCCTACACAGACAGCGCCGATATGGACATCGATGAGAGAATCTTGCAAGACAGCCAATACAACATGCTGGAGTTTGCAAAGAAATATTTCAGAGGGGCCCAGAGAAAAAATGGGTCAGCTGATTACATCATAAGGGAAACCACGAGTTCATGCTCTCACAGTTACAGTCACATAGCTAAATTAACACTGACATCGCTTATATTTTGCAGTGATTCATACAAGAAAAAGTCAAAGAAAACAAAGGAATCCAGGGAACCATCAGAAATGGTGAAATTTTCCAAGGTATTATAAATAAATAAAAACTTTTATATTAGATTATTTTATATTCCATATTCTATACTCAATATTCTATTGTAAGAATAGAGCTGGAGTTTAAGATTTGAAAAGGACACAAAATGACCGTAAAAGTGCTCCATACACCTTGTGCACTATCCAAGTCTGCTGAAGTCACGTGATAGCCTTGTGCGGGAAGCAAATCGAATTTTAAGTTGTTACTCACCAAATTTAAAGTTCATATTTTGGTTTTGGGACTCCCAGACAACAGGTTGACATGCATGCAAGGTCAAAAAAAATTTTTTATTGTCTTATAATATGCGTTTATTTTTAGCTTATTCGACAGCTCCCAAACGATTCCTTCAGCGATTTTATTTTTTCCAAACCCCTCCGGTGATGACTCGTTTCAGTGATTCAGAGTCAACTCTGTCTTTTGAGAGACAATATTGAGAGACTTACCACCCGCCTTCTGGGAGGCGGGCTTAACCTGCGTCCGTCAGATTCCTCTGTATACTACTGGACGCATCTACAACTAATCAGACCACTCATTCCGATGACGTATGCGTAGCGACGAAACCTGAAGCCATCGTTACCAATTGTAGCTAGCTTCATTAAAGCAGTGGGAAAATGTCTTTACTTACTTTAATTACTTCTGCTCCGTTTTCAAAGAAAACCTGTCATGAAAATTTCTCAAAACAG
>JAUMHQ010000048.1:9522629-9533936 GCA_032361165.1 Enteromius paludinosus
AATTCGGACATACTACTCGCCTCGCATACTGTTTTTCACGTACTATATAGTAGGGAAGTAAGTGATTTCGGACGCAGTGTAACTTTGCTTGCCAAATGAATGTAGCGTCACAGGAAGTATGGGCGGGCCCAGGCTAGCATCAGAAGACTTTTATATTATTAGCATTATAATTATGACTATTGAAAAATATTATTTTGGAGTCAATGATGACAAAATGTTCATTTTATGATAAACCATAAAGCAAGACCTCTCAAATCTTCCCATATTCCTTTTCTGATTGTTTTCTGCTTTGGTTATGTAGTCTCCAATTCAAGAGTCCCTAATCGAGTTCACGGATGAAAACATGAACAAAGTAGCTGCAGAGATTTTTCTTGGTAAGCAGTGTTCAATGTGAACTAATTAAGAGAGATATTGTTGACCTATAAAAATGTATTGTTTACTATGTTATACAACTTCAATAGTTCTTATCTTGCAGCTATAATGAAGTTTATGGGAGACTACCCTATGAAAGGCCAGACTGAGCAGGAGGTTGTGAGCACCTTCCTAAGGGTATAGCGCAACAAGAGTTCCTAGATAGCAAGACAGCAACGTGCTGAATGTCTTTAATTCTACTGCAATATGCAATATGAATAATCTGTGTTGCAGCTGAGTGGTGAATATGGGCTGATGAGAGATGAAGCATACTGCCAAATCCTCAAGCAGATCACGGCCAACACCAGCTCTAAGACGTATGAGCCTGCTTCTTTTTAAACGAAGCCATCGAGGATTCATTTTAATGTTTCAGGCGGAGCCATGGATGAATTTTTCTGTATTTCACAGGGAGAGTTGTCAGAAGGGGTGGAGGCTGCTGTACATCCTCACTGCATACTACAAGTGTTCAGAGGCGCTTAAACCTTACCTGCTGAAGTACCTCCAGGACGTCTGTGCGAGTCCAGGGGTGCACTTTCAAGGTATACTGCTGCTTTAGCTACATGTTCGCCTACACAGATGAACAACTGACTGATGATTACACAAGCATGATGTATGTTGACAGGTATTTCCAAGGCTTGTGAGCAGAACCTCAGGAAGACCTTTCAGTATGGTGGACGAGTTGAACATCCTAATGGGATGGAATTGAAAGCTATGCTGGTTAGTTGCACATAAACACATTTTAATGCTAGTTTTAGTGACATTTTCAGCAATTCCTGCTTAAACGTGCCCAAACCAATATTTTCAAGGCTGGAAGGAGCTCCAAACGCCAGTTGTTTCTTCTTCCTGGTGGAATTGAACGCCATCTAAAGATCAAAACTTGCTCTGTATGTAGACTCTGTGATGTTTAGTGCAGTTTCATCAACCATGTATTTCATTTAGTGGAAACAACGTGGTTCTAATTTCTTTTTTTTTTTTTACCTCGAAGGTGGCTTTGGATGCCATTGAAGAGCTGTGCTATGAGATGAGCCTGCATAAACTTGAGGCCTTGGATGAATATGCTATATTTGTGGTCACAAACAGAGGTGAAATGACAAAAAGGAAAACGCATAATAGTATTAGCTTGTTTGTAATAGCGTGTATAGTAGTTCACTTGTAATCTAAGGAGTAGTTCACTCAAAGATAACTCACCCTCAGGTCATACAAGAGGGAGATTCATTTGTTTCTTCATCATGGGAACAAATTTGGAGAAATTTAGCATTACATCACTTGGTGGATACACTGTAGTAAATGGGTGCCATCAGAATGAGTGAGCAAGTGATGTAATTATACATGTTTTAAAATCTGATAAAGAAACAAACTCAGCTACATCTTAAATGACCTAAGGGTGAGAACATTTTCATTTTTGGGTGGACTATTCCTTGAAAGCTGTGCTCTCATGAGTTGTCACTCTTTCTCCAGGTCAGAATGTCTGCCCGTTAAACAAAAGGGAGTACATCTTGGATGTTGCAACAGAAGCTGAACATGTTGATAGCAACTACAGTCTGTGGTTTCGAAGAGTGATCTGGACGCAGCCACTGAAGTTCGACAATGAGCTCGGAGTCACTATGCATTACAATCAGGTACTTCAGCCAGACTGATTCAATTCCCTAGACATTCCTTTCATGTATTGCACAAGATCTGAGGCATTTGTTCTCTCTCTGTTTTCTCTGCTCAGGCTAGTAAACTGATCTTCATTCACATTTTACAGGTGTCCCCTGACTACTTAAAAGGGCTGCTCAGTGTTGTCCCACAGGGTAAAGCCAGTGAGCAGCAGCTTCAGCAAGGGTCAAAACTGGCAGCTCTGCTACATCGTGCCAAGGACTCGGTCTACCTGCCCACCTTGTAATGCAATTAATCTGACTGTCACATACTACATTTGTCAAGCAGAGAAAGAACTGATGTGTTATCTATCAGAGCTTAAAAAATGTCGCATTTACTCCACTCAACCAAATTGGCCTTGGACTTCATATGTGTGAATTGATAATTATAAATCTGAGTCCTTTTACATATTTAATTAATTGCTATAATATACCTTTCAAAGGTTTGGGGTCTTTTTCTTATCTTTTTTGAGTTAGTGCAATACTTTTATTCATCAAGAATGCATTTAATGGACCAAAAGTAGAAGTCAAGAAATTTACATTGCTACAAAAATTTTTTGTTTCAAATAAATACTGTCCTTTTAAACTTTGTTTATAAGAAAAAAAAAGAAGTGTCCTCAAAAATACTAATATTAATCAGGTCCCACTGTTTTTAACAAAGATGATAATGAGAAAAAATTCTCATATATTACCCTGGACCATGAAACCAGTCACAAGGGTCAGTTTACGTTAGCTGAATAAATTAATAAACAAGCTTTCCTTTGACGTACGGTTTGTTGGGATAGGTCAATATTTGCCTACTCATGACTGGTTTTGTGCTCCAGGGTTGCATATGATAAAATCATTTATGAAAGATCATTTGACACTAAAGACTGCTGAAAATTCAGCTTTTAAATCAGAGGAGTAAATAACATTTGAACATATATTACAAACAGAGAGCAGTCGCTGTAAACTGTATTCATATTTTTGCAATATTACATTTTCAATGCATTTTGAGCAAATAAATGCAGCCTGACTAAGATTAAGAGACTTCTTTTTTTTTTTACAAACCCCAAACTTTGAACAGAAGTGTATGATATATTTCTAGCTTGGCTGCATCATTCTGCCTGCTCTTCAAGCAGAAACTTGCAGGGAAATACAATCCCAGGAATCATTACTAGGAATTAGTCACTTTGAAGAGAGCTGTCCACATGTTAATTACTGTGCCAATAATTGTATAAAGGTCAAATTCACAGTTGTAAAAACAGTGTTGTGTTTGTTGTAATTGTTCAGTTGGCCCCTGATGGAGAGCAGCACCTGGCTGATGTCCCTCAGGTTATTTAAGTTAGCTCTTCTATAGACTAACAGTCTCTTGTTCTCTGCCATCAGTCATGAGGTGCAGGAGTATATCCCCACCCAGCTCTTCGGTCTCCAGCGGCACCAGCAGTGGTTAAACATGGTGACCCAGCACATGCAGCAGGTGCAGCCCCTCACTCCTCATCAGGCCAAAGCACAATTTCTGGGTGAGGTGTTGACTCAGGAGAGCAGGCAATGAAAAGGCGCACAGCTTTTTATTCCAAACACTGATTGTTGCGCTTGTATCTCTGTTTCAGGGCTCGTGAGTGCTCTTCCCATGTTTGGCTCGTCGTTCTTCTACATACACAGCAGCAGTAATAGTGCTATCGACACCCCATGCATACTAGCTGTCAATCAGAATGGTCTGAACTTTCTAAGGAAAGATACTCATGTAAGTTGAAGCCCTTTATTTCCAACGCTTACTAAAAACCTATGTAAAAACACTCTTTTTGGCCAGTGTTTTAGGCTGTGACATGCTTCTATGCAGCATATTTTTAAATAATAGCTGACCTAAAAACTAAAACTCTGTCACAATTTAAAAAGCCATATGTTTGAAATGACTTGAGGGTCAGTAAAAAAGTCTTTCATGCTCATCACAGCTGCATTTGTATGATAAAAATGACAGTAATATTGTGAAATTTAAATGCAGCCATTACTGCCGTTTTCAGATATCATGTTTATTAGTGCTGTCAAGCGATCAATCGCATCCAAAATAAAGGTTTTTGTTTGTCTAATGTGTGTGTATTTTTATTATATATAAAGACACACACATGCGTGTATTTAAGAAAAATATGTTACGTTCATATTTTAAATATATTAATATGATTTATATGAATATATACATGCAAATGCATGCTGTATATGTGTGTACTCATATATCCGTAATAAATACACACAGTACACACACATTATGTAAACAAACTTATATTTTGGATGCGATTAAGCAGTAATTTTAATATACTGATTTGCTGCTTAAGAAAAATGTCGAATTATTATCTACATTATTAGTATTTGTGCAAGATACACACTTAAATGACAAGGTTAGACTTTTTTTGTTGTTTAAGTTATGCAAACAAAAGTGTGCAATTATTTGGTGATTAAATATGTGATGTGCTTTGACACTGCTCCATTAGACTGTTTATTTGCAAGGATCTATCTGCATTTCCTCTTATGATATTATATAACATGGTCACATATGGACTTCACAGCTGTTTTCAATATTCTTCAGGAGCCGATGGTGAAGTTTCCGCTGAAGGAGGTCCAGTCCACCCGTACACAGAGGCCCACAGCTGGCTCCAGTTACCCGTACGTGGAGATAATGCTGGGTGACCTCATGTCTCAACGCATTACACAGTTACAGCTGGACCAGGTATGGACTTAAGAATATATAGGATCATCACATAATCTAATCGTGCAATATCTGCTCATTTTTAATGCCCTTTTAAGGTGTATTCACTGCACCTGTGTGGGCGGAGCTTATACTTGTGCTTTTTACTTGACAGAGTCTTGAGCTGTGCCGTGTTATCGCCATGCATATGGAGAACCTGCTGTCGGTACGAGAGAAGAGACTTACTCTGCCGCCCAGTGAAATCACCCTGCTCTAGCGCCCCTTCTCACAGATGTTGATTATTATTGCTTTTAGAGCAATAATTGCAATCAGACACTATTAAATTCCTACACGTCTAAAGCCACCTGTCGGTATTGATAGTGAAATGTGCCTGTTTGCAATTTCAAAAGCAAGTTTCAGGATTAGCGTGTTATGCACAATAATTTACATGCATTCCATTAGGCTGAACATATGGGCCCATAATTTAAAACAGTACAGTACTACCTGTACACGTGATCAAAACGACTTTACTTTTGCATGAGAGAGTGGGAAACTATTTTCCCTCTCTTAAAAACTGATTTGCACTACTTGAAAATTTCGCTTGAAAATATTTATATGTTGTTTGCATTTATGTGTCATGTGGATGCGAATGGGAAATAATGAACTATGTGCACAATGAATGTATGTTTAATATAAAGTCTTTATTTTAAATAATAAAGAAAATCCCAATTTACTTGTATTCCCCAAATGTGTATTTTTTTAAAGTAGATGCATGATTTGAGGAATCATACATCAAATAATATATTTTAAAATGGATTATTTTTTTATTAATGAATTAAAAACTATTTTTGTTATTTGAAATAAAGCTTACATAAATTATGCCTCAATATACAATGAAACGGATTATAACATTTAATAAAATAAAATAATAAAATAAAATCTCAAATGTATAAACATGACAAATTAAAAACATTTCAAATGTCACCTGGAATACATTTAGGTTGAAGCAAAAAAAATGCATGACATTAAAAAGTGAAATGAAACTAAAGCTTATATACAAATAATTTAAACCTAAATAGTAATATTTAAAATAAATAATAACTTAATGAATAACCTTAATAAATAAGGAAATAAAAATAACATTTAATTAAAAACTTTAATCGTATGTAAATAATGCTAAAATAACATGATTTGATTGGCCGGTTTCTCAGTGCAGTGTAATTGAATAGCTGCCAGGCAGTTCAAACGTGTGAGTAAAGCTAATCCGGAGGAGCGCTCCAGATCCGTGTTTTCCACGCGCAGCTGGCGGGGGGCGTGGTTTGGTGAATTAGTCACAGATTCTTGCATTCTGATTGGCTCTCCCAAGACGTGGTTCCTGTGAACTTGCCCTGTGGTCAAACTGCATAAACACAGAGCTGAAAACTTGCACGGCTTGAGGAGTGGATACAAAAGAAACCGGAGCGTGCATGAAGGATCACATTGTTTCTCTGCACCGAATCACGCCTAACGGAATTTATATCAGTCGGAGAGGGCGCGGGCTTTGATTTTTCTCCGATTCGGCTTCAGGATGATGAAGTTTAGGTTCAGACGGCAGCGGAACGACCCTTATCGTGAGAAAATCAAACAGGATCTGTTTGCATTCAATAAGGTATGTGGGGTACATAGCGTTGGGTCTCCCCTCTCTCTCTCTCTATGTCTCCCTCTCGAGCATGCATGCGGTTTCGGGTTGCATAGAAATAGACTGAACGAACATTAAATTCAAGCAAATGCATCCACACTTGACTTATTGTGAACGTCTTGTATGCCATGCACTTTATCTTCGTCAACATTCAGTAGCTAACACGGCACTGGTTTACAGTATAACGGTTAGAAATAACAATATAAGCGCATGAAAGTTATTTCAAACGGTAGCTTCTCATGTTATTGGTGCGCAGTTGGACTTTTAGGCTTTCAAGAGACTGGGAAATATGTTGTGTTTGCGTGTAATATTAATCTGCTTCAGTGAAGCCCGTTCAATCAGAGTCGGGCGTGTTGTCTCAAAGTTTGTAACTTCAACCCTTTCGAACCACTGATAATCACATTCATATATATGAATAATATTTGTTCATGTTGGTTATTGAGCCTTGAATGTATCCTGCAGTGCTGCTGGTGATTGTGAGGATTTGTAGAGCTCTCTGTAATGAGGCTGCTCTTAAATCATAATGAACATGTTACTGCTCTCCTGCCAAAAACATAGACAGAGTTTGATTGTAGGCTTTTTACTGATGACCAAACTCTGGCACCATTACAGCACCATCAAACATCTTCTACCCCTCCTCCTCGGTGTAAAGCAAAACAGGAAGAAATGAGAGGTCTTACATTATGCATGTTTTTTTTTTTTTTAGAGTATCAAAGTCCCCACTTTTGTTCATTTCTCAAATGCTGCTGATGACATTTATCCACAGATGGTTTAGGAAAAGCAGAGCTGCGGTGTCATGCTGATGAAGCGTCATGACACCGTGTGTAATGTTACAGGAAGGTCCTGTTATTTATCATGTCACACTGTGTCAACCTGCGAAAAGAGATCTGAATCATTCGGCCAACTTAAAGTCTGGTTTCATAAATTTGTGTGCTGATCTAAGGGGACTTTCTTAGAATAGCCCCAAAACGTGTTTCTGTAAATCAGTTTTGATGGCTTGTGAAGACGAATTCGACATTGTCTGTCAAATCTACTAGTTTTCCTTCACTGCTATTTTTAGTTCTGCGTTATGGGTTTTTTGTAAAAACAAGGAAATCCCCTTCCTGACAAGACTGAGCTGAGTAGATCTACTTCATTGTTGAGTGAAGCATCAGGGCTTGGCCGAGGTCAATGAAGTATAAATTTATTTACTTTTTTTAAGTTCAGCATAAAAAGATGGATTTCAAAAGTCCACATGATGTGCATTTCATGCGAGTTGAGTTTCTGAATGTGTGGTGTCCTCTTCTCTTCTTTTACTCAGACAGTTGAACATGGATTCCCAAACCAGCCAAGTGCTTTGGCCTATGATCCCAAACTGCAGCTCATGGCCATTGGAACTAAATCTGGGGCCATCAAAATGTATCCTTTTGTGAGTGCTTTCCTCAAATGAAGTGAATGATGTAGTTGAATTGTTTTGTTGATCTACGCAACTAGATAAATGTGTGGGATCAGTAAAAGTCCCAGTAAAGACTTCGTTACAAAAAAAAGCTGATTTCAAATAATTGCAGTGCAGAATTTATCAAAGTGAAAATGGCAGTTTCCGCAAAAGCATGAAGCAGCACTATAATAATAAGAAATGTTTTTGTGCAGTAAATCAGCACATTATAGTCATTTCTGAAGGATGGTGACTGCTGTAAATTCAGCTTTGCGTCACAGGAATAAATTGTTTTTTTTTTAATTTATTGAAATGGCTTTATTTTCTATTAAAAATAATATTTTAATGGGGTTTTGTTCAAATAAATGCAGCTTTTCTGAGCAAAAGAGACCATTTTAAATGACTAAATAATATTAAAAAGTTGTTTTTAAAAGTTTTTTTTAAAGAAATGCATATATAGGTCGAATTTGTACTTGTCTGTATAATAGTGTGTGTCCAAACGTTTGTAAGAAACACTGACGTTTTACATGAGCGCCAGCGTCTTCAGCTTCATAGAACGAAACACTTGACGTCCTTGCTGATTCTTCTCCAAACTCTTACAGCATCTCATGAAATATTGAGAAAGATCAGGACAGTTTTATCTAGATCAATAGTACAATGCGGTGAGTGAACGTCCTAGTTTATGGGTCACTGATTGTGATTAATTACTCTGAATGTATGGCTCTGTTGTGTTGAAGACTCGAGTCATCTGCCTTTGCACACAATGTGACTCATTAAATGTTGTGCTAGTCCTTGGTACTCTGAAAACAAACTTTTCTAAATTGTCATAATTATAGTCGACACTGTCCAGGCCTGAATGTTTGAGTCTGTAGTGGGTAGTAGGAATGCTAAGGAGGAGGATACTATCAGAATAAAGTGTTGGAGACTCATCTGGTGAGCTGTTATTATCTAGTCCTTCTGAACCGGACGGGTCAGACAGGCCAAGCATCATGGAATACGTCCAACATTCTTCCATGGCCATGTTTTTTTTTTTTTTCTGTGATGGAAGCTGAGATACGGTCAGGATCAGTGATATTATAGTGATTGTGGTGGTACAGTACAGGTCTTTGAGCTTTGGGAGGCTGGTAGTGTCAGGCACAGCCCAGCTGAGAGACGCTCCGTCTTGACTCACTTGGGGTGGGGGGGGCCTGATCTGACAGCCTGCCACTCAACAGATCTGAGCGAATATCTGTCAGCACTTCCAAGCTAATGCCTCATCCGTCAGACAAGAAAACTCACGATGGAGACAGGACAGGGACTGATCAGTGTAAATAAAGAGAGTGTTCTGAGGTTGAGTAATGAGAGGTTTGGCTTTGAAAGCATTTCCTCTGATTGGGTGTTGAAGGGGGTGTGATGAGAGATCAAAAGTTTGGTTTACCCAGTCTGACTCCATGGATCCTGGATGTCTTTGAATAACATTTGGGAATACAGTGTTAGTTTAGTTTTGGCGAATTTCTCTCTTCTGTCATTAAGAGTTCTCTTTGAGAGTGCTGTTCAGACGTTCCCTCATTATTTTTTTAACAAGGAAAGCTAAATGACTTGATGTCATGCTAGCTTGTTTTGAGAATTCTGCAGAATGCGTTTAAACATGGTACAATTGTGCTCAAGCATAATCAAATTAGCCAAAATATTTAATAATCCACAAAATCCCAGAGCTTTTCGTTTCAGGACCCTGCTAGAGAGAACTAAAACTAAAGTTAGTTAATCGTGAGTTATTATATTTTTCTTGGTCATAAAACTTTTAGTAATCTATGAAAATAAGGATACGCCAGAAAACATGACTTTTAGCTATACAGATGAAAAGAAAATGTATTTAACTTTCTTGATGGCGCAGCATTATGGCTATATTAGACTATATAAATCATTGGCATGTAACTTGCACATTATTAAGTGAGGCATATGTTGGTCCAGTAGCTGGATTTAGTGAGTTCACTCAAGTAAAGGCTGGAATACACTACATTTTAAAATCGTAGTAGGGCTGGGTGATATATTTCGAACGATATATTATGCGTATCTCGTCAGTAAAGCCGGTTCTTTGATTAGCGGTAAATCTCCGTCACCTGTTTTCAAAAGGAACGCCAGCTTATAAACAGAGCCGTAGATCACTGAGACGCTGCGCCAAGTGTTGAGTTTCGCGCGTAATTCAATGGCGCAGCTTCTCCGTGATCTACGGCTCCTGTCGAGATGCGCGTAATATATTGTTCGATATATATCGCCCATCCCCAAACCGTAGGCAACATACACTTACAGACGCTGTAAATGGTGACAAAGGAAAACTGAGAATCACACACTACCAGACTTTAAAAGTTGTTCCGGTCACAACGAAGTGGTGCAGAAACATGCGCCTTGTTGCTAGGAGACACATGACAAATGAAAACAAGTGGGTTTTTGAAATCGGCTGAAAATATCAAACATGTTTGATTTCCTCCGGCTGAATAGAATCAATGACTGTAGCTAAAAAAAAACATAGTCTATGACCATAATACACTACCCGATTCTCTGTGGAATCTGTCCGCTTCAATCTGTAGACTGGCTCTGACTTTCCTCAACTAGCGTCAGCTTGTTCAGAATGTAAAATCACGTAGTGTATTCCAGGCTTAAGGATTTGTCAGACTGATTCGAAACAGTCACTTCGTTAAAGTGGCAATAGATGTTTTCTGTATTGTGACGGACAAGTTGTGCTGTGTCTTTATATGCATCCTGGTTAGAGCTGAAAGCGAAGCTCGATACGCTAGTCATGCCCACCAACAAACTTGTCTATTCATATCAAAATAACCTTTCTGACACTTTGCATTAACCACGATTTAAAAACTGTTGTAATTAACATTCAAGTACTTAGTGGGGGATGTGCACTACATTGTAAAATTAGGGTCTAGTTCTGTGCAGTTATGCTGAATCGCATGTATGTTGTTTCTATCTCTGTGTCTTTCTGCACTCCTGCCTTTAAATCATTAAGTGCAGGAGACCCAGACTCTCTTCCTATGGGCTATGCATAAACTTGGGCTGAATCAATAGCCATATCCTGCTGGATGAAGAAACTTGCAAGTTCTTTATGAACAGCTCATAAATTGAACACTGCGTACAGCCGTCCAGAATTTTATCAGTTCCTGCGGAGTTATTTGATTAAGCTGTCAGTGCTTTCTTCATTAGTTTGAGAAAACTGGAACGCTGCTGTGGTTTGATAAGCTCCATTTTATCTGGATTGGTTCCAGCTCCAGATGTGTGGTTTGCACATCAAAGGCTAGTCTGCTGTGATGTGCATAGCTCTTCAGCCCCGGTCATCTCGATGTCAGACGCCAGAACTGCCAAGTCTGAGGTGCGTCTGATCGAGGGTGCTGTCATCAGAGTTTGTCCAGCTCATCCAAAGCTCTTTTTTTAAAGGGGTCATGCAAACCCAGTTTTCCACTAGCTAATATGATTCTTTAGGGTCTTAATGGAAAGTTTGTAATATAGTTTGCTTTAAAAT
>JAUMHQ010000048.1:9566037-9585186 GCA_032361165.1 Enteromius paludinosus
TCAAGTATATGTTACATCCTGCTAAAATGTTTTGGGACAACATGTACAAATATAAAAATGGGTATTTGTTTTATTTAACTGTACTTCTATCTTTAATTTTATTTTAATGTAATTTAATTCAGTAATCTAAAGATGTTACTGTTATTTAATTTTGTACCATTTAATTTGATTGCACTGTTATAATTTAACAGGCGGTGTCATTTTCGAACTTTCTGGCACAGACTTCAAACAAGCTGAGTCTCAGTTCGGAAGCTGTGTCCTCTGAAGGTCATACTCTTAATTTCCGTCTTACTCTGCAATCTAACAGTTACTGGATGTACGCAGCTGACAAATGCATTCTCTGAAATGAGACACAGCCATGTTCCAACAATCATAAAGTCCATATTCAATATTCAGCAGCTTGTGGCAGTCTAATGAAGGACAGTATGAACTATGCTGGTACATGGTAGTTAACCACTCTGTAAATAAATACTGTCATTTATACCTAAAAGGCTTGAAGTTCAAGAAAAAAAAAACTATTTAGAAACCCAACAGGTAATAAAATGATTTAGGAAAAACAAACTGTGCTTACCCTTCTGAAGAACACGGAGAGCTGCGTAGCGATGATTACGGACCTGTTTCCGGTCGGCTGTGTCAGATGCCCGTCTCTGAATCTCCTTGCAGTAATACTGCGCTCTGCAGTCACTGCTTAGGTGTGAGAAAGCCTCTATGTGCTCAGGCTTCAGATGGGCCTGATAGCGCTCCAGAAATACCAAGGGCTTGGATCTGTACTGATCCATTAAAACCTCCCTCTTCTCCTCTAGAGTTAAATCCGGCTCTCCCAGCTGCTGGCTTTTCACTGGACTCCCGCTGGCTGCTACAGCTGCGATCATTGAGATGAGACAGCTGGATGGCTCCTCCTGAGGAAAACAAGCAAGCGGCGCATGGTTAGACTCAGGTAAAGAAATACATTGAACCAACACAGGTGAAGTCATACCTCACCTTTTGATTTGGAGAGCTGCTGCTCGTGTTGTGGGCCTCTTTGACATGTGTCTCAGGAGGAGTACATCTGATTTGAGCAACAGGTTCACTGCAGTCGTGAGATGTGTTAGGGGTAGGGCATGGCTCGATTTCTCCCCACAATGCCACCTTCTGCTTTAGAGAGCAGTGTCAAAAAGAGATTCAAGAGGTAAGTGTCATTTGGTAATTAAGATATTATCTACATACACAGAGGAAAGCTAGCATGTTGTCTTTACAATCACTTGTCTCTATATTTTTTATGAATTATTTGGAAAAGCTTTTATTCCTCACGTTAGAGACATTTGATCAATAACACGCTTTTAGAAAATAGTTTGGCTGAATTTTCATTTCATGAGAAGTTTTAGGTAATAAATAATGTACTAGTGTGTTACGACTTACCCCTCACTTGTTTTTACTCAAAGAAGCATTCCTCATTAACAAAAAAAATATTCTCCTTTTACCAAGTAACGTAATCTAATGTTTTGTTTGTCAGCTAGGGACTATCTTGAAATGTGCACCCTAAATTTAAAAATCACGTAACGTTAATGCAACATTATTTGTCTGAGAGCATGCATCAGACCTTGCAAAAACTGTACATTTAATAAAGTACGCGTTTCTTTTTTATCCCTTATCTCACCAGTACATGTGCGGAGTCTGTCCATCTCTGTCTTGTCCCACAGCTGCTCATGTTTTCACCCTCCCGGGGTTTGACACATGGCTCGATTTCTCCCCACATGTCTTCTGCTTCAGGTGGCAGCTCTAGCTGCTGTTTATGTATCACCCTGACGTTTCTGTCTATCGTCGTTTTATTCTACCATAAAATACCAACGCTAATCATACTAAATGTGTAATTTACCATTCTTGGCTAAATTTGTCGTAGCAGGATATATGACAGACACTCGTATCACTTAATTAACGTTAGCATTTTACATTTGTTCTTGTCACTTATCCCGCGTTCAAAACAACAACAACTCAGAAGTGCGTTCTGAGATCTTCAGTGTAGCCATTCTATTCGTTCCGTGTGGAACACTTTTAATGCAAACTGATAGTTCCGTTTGTTCCAACGTGTGTAAGTTCACCACGGTCCAATAGAGGGCGACGTACGCAAACACTTATACTGCTGCGTCTGCGCAGTCGGAAACCTGAGCAAACCGACACAGATAAATAATCATTCTAAAAGCTGATATAGCTGCATCTTATAGGATTTTAGAAAGATCTGTTTAACCATCCAGTCATGTAAGCAGAATAGCGCATAAAAAAACATTCATGTTTGCCCCCTAAATGTTGACAGGGACGCTTATGATAAATATGTGGTAAAAATCATAACTTAACATAAAAATATGTCATAAAATTACAGTCATCTTACTCAGCGCTTTAGTGTGATTTTTAGAAGGCTTTTTGGTCGAGGTTTCTAAGACTTTAATACCTTACTTTACCTTCGACGACTGGAGGGAAACATAAATAAATGCTTTGAAACACACTGGTTTGAATCGAGTGAGTGAATCACAAAGCAGTCCCTAATATCAGAAGACAGCTTTCTCAGTCATTTCAATGGCAGTTGCTCGGCTGGTGCAGGATCCCTAGAAGTACCTAATTCATAATCTGCCATCTTTGATGTTGCAGCAGGGGTGCCGTAATGTACTGTATTTTAATGCAAAGTATTTCTAGACTGAATATTGATGCTTGCATATATTTTACATGTAAAATGTAATGTGTCCATCAATGCTCAGCCACTTTTGACAAAAATAAATAAATAAAAAGACTAAATTGATTGTTTGTACTTTGATAGATGGATGGTATACATTAGTTACTAAATTTGCGTCTACGTCTGGGATCCTGACAATGTATGTCTGTGTAACCCCTTTGGCGGCCGCTCTAACAAGGAGACTTAAAGCCTTGACCTCTAGCATCAGTCGCTAGAGCGCCTCTTTTTGAGATCAAGGGAGTGAGGTTTACCTGCACAGCACCTACTTGCTGGCCTCCGTTACATCTGCATACAGCGAAATGTGGGAGGAAACTTTTCCTTTTAGTGTATGATCATGTCCACTGGTTATGAGTCTGATGTAAGGAATAGCATACTGCTTTTCAGTCCAAGTCTCTCTACTTGTTTCAGTTGAGAATATTATGTATGAGCAGTATTTATTAATATAACACATCCACGCTGCTTTATGTGCAAAGGTTTCATAGGTTCACAGCCTCCTGGACACCATTTCAACCATTCATAAAAGATGAATCCCTGCATAGCCATCTGAGATTTTGGTATATGGAGATAAAGTGTAGAATAGTGTAGTTTAAGCTACACTATTTTAAAGTTGTTGGGTCTGAATCTTATCTTTGCTTAATTGCCCCTTGTTAAAAGCAAAAGACACATTGCATCTTGTTGAGGAAACTTTTTAGGGACAGTATATTATATTAAAATACGATTGAACTGCCTATATAAACTTAAAAAGAAATTGCACATCTATACAAATCTTTCTTTAAAAATAAATGAAAAATTGCTTGGCTTTTCAAACCCTTCTTTATCAGCCAAGTCATATCAAAAGTAAAATAATAATAATAATTTCAGACAGTTTGCCTCACATGAAGTCCTGGTTGCAATAATAAGAGAAAAGCACAGAGAAATGACTATCATCATGAAAGCTTGAGGAAAATGCTTTGATTATTTATTGAAGGGTTAAGGACATTAGGCTGCTTGATGGCAAAAGCTCATATTAAAAAAATTAACAAACAAACAAACAAAACAGCTAAGAATGTCCATGTGCCCAAAGTGATTAAAGCACTTTAAGCCGTTATATACTACTCCATCCATACACTTCTATCATTTATTCAATAGCAGTTAAAAAAACTCTCAACAATCCTCTTGCAAAAAACATAGATCTAGTACCATAAGATACATGAAACACCGCACACATTTGTCTCAAAGTCCAAGGTTAAATTGATGTCCGATTATGTTGTCAGAGTACATATTTTCATCAATTGTAATCATCTATGAATTTTGCTTACAACCACTTGCGCTCTTCTCAACATAAAATATTGCATTAGACAACAATAAAGTGGGTTTACTCATTTCTACAAAGAGGAATACCTTGTAATTACATCTCAGTGCAATTGGATAGTAAGTCTACAAATGGAAAATATCTGAAAATTGAAATATCAAAAACCTCAAAAACATCCAGATGTTTGTATTTCTAAATCTCTCCATAACATGCAACTGATTTTCCCTCTCCATCTTTTGAGGGGAATCATAAATGGAGGGAAAAAGTAAATTTGCACAGCACAAAAGCTGCATCAACTATTTAAAATCTCAGGTGATACATTGATGACACTGGATATGTAGTTGTGGGAGTTATATCGTTTAAAGAGCAGGATTTGCAGGTGTTGTTTACCTGCGATTCGCCAGAAACACCATGGCTTAGTTTAACTATACATAAATCACATTAATCACTTCTAAAAAAAAAAAAGAAAAAGAAAAAGAAAAACATTCCTTTGTATTTCTTGCATTAAACAGCTGTCTCATTGTTTCACACAGGCACAAACCCAGAGGTGCCTTTTTAAAGCAGAGCAGATCAGAAAATAGATCAGACGTGTGCTGATATAAACTCCCTCAGTCTTCTGCTTTGACAGTTATAAAGTTCAAACATCAGGAGAAACAGAACAAGGTCACATTTACATTTGAATTACGTTGTCCTTCACATGCAACTTGTTAAAATATGTCATGTTGTGTTTAAATTAGGTTACAATGTAGAGTGTGGCAGAAATCGTAAAATACACTTTGAGATGAACCTGAGTATGGTAAAGGGTTGTGTACTGTATGTGAGATGCACGTTACTGGCTATGTTTGCTTAAAAAGTGAGTAACCTAACCGGGTAAACTTACAGAAATACATTTATAGTGTATTGCACTCAGGCTACAGATCAGTTGTAGTTTGGTTCTCGTTGGATCTATATTATACGACACACCCCGTCCTCCCAATAGAAAAATAAAAATCATCTCAATATCAGTAGGCCTAAACAGACTAGAATTGATCCCACAGCTATTCGATTAAAAAAATGTACATTCACAAGAAGACAACAGAGGACAATTCAAATTGATATGTGCAAAAACATTATAGATCTCTATAAAAAATATGTGCATATGAATAGAGCTTGTTTCTCCACTAATACAATATGTTCTCTATTTACACATTATGAGTCAATAAAATACATAACATGTACAGTTCTTAGTTATTAGTCTTTTTAATCTGTATTCTCTGTCTTTACAGAAAACATTACCAATGCTCATGACGAAGAGAGGAGAGACTGACAGGTATGATACAGATGATACATGACACTACACATCCTGAACTCAAATCAATGTGATTGAGCACTGGGATTAAAATAAGAACCAGAGTTCCATTTGGAAACCTGAAATTGCATATCCCATGTTCAACACAGTCAAATCAAACGCTGTTCCCCGCTAGGATCGGTTGCCATTCCTGACTGGCTTTCATGATATTACATCTGCAAAAGAAATAAAGAAAACTTTGGCTACAGAAAGAGGTCGACATCCCCCATTCAACTAGTTGCCGCACCCTCAAGTGTGGACGGTAATTTTGGCTTAAGCCGATGTCCCTTATTGGGCTGTCCTGTTTACAGAGCTGAAGTCCGTGGATTCTTCAAACCGGCTGTCGAAGGGGGGCGGCTGTGTGCCTGCCAGTCCGCCCATTGGGTTGGGATGCGGCAGGGACAGATACTCGGCACAGTGAGAGGGGTGCCGCTCTACTTTGATGAGCGGCTGGGAGGACAGCTGGTTCTCTGGCAAATCCAGAGAGTCCCGCTGCAGGGCCAGGTCATAGGATGGGGTCCTCCTCCGTAGCAGCATGCTGCTCTCCGACAGCTTTTTCATGGATGCGAGAGAAGCGGGAGCCACCGTTTCAAACGGGGGCTCGATGGAGATACAGGGAGGACTCATCTTTTTCTTCCGGGGAATGTGTAACGACTGTCCACGCATGGGAACGTGCCTCTTCTCACTGAGTTCTTGGCCAAACAGGCCTTCATCTACCGACGAGCAAATCTCAATCGAGTGCCTGCGGTGGTCATCGGCACCGTAGGGTTTTTCCAGAAAACCCTCCGTGTCCACGCTGAAGCACTTCTTCGGGTCTTTGCCACTTAAGTTGGCAGCACTGCTGCAGTTCTTCATGGGGACGGGAAGCAGCATCCCTGAGGTGGTGTAAGGAGACAGGGAGTGACTCCGGGCTTCGGCCTGAATTCCTACCCACAGCCGTGCTGTAGTGTTGATGTGGCGTACCTCCTCATCGGTCGGATCGGCGGAATCGAACATGGAGCCGCTGGGGCTGGTGCTCCTGCTGCTGCTGGCCAGGCTGGGAGATCGAGAAGGGATATTGTGCTGGCTGTGGGGCTGCTGGAAGGTGCAGACACTGGGGGCATGTCCACGTGGGGGCAGCAAGGGTGACCCCTGAGGGATGCTGGGTCCCGTGATCCGAGGAACACGCAGCTTGAAGCTGCCTGTACAGATTCCTGCCTGTCTGTCGGGATTGTCTTTGGAGTCGAAACTTTGCACGTCGACAGAGTCGTTTTTAATAGCCTCCTGAAAAGACAAACATAGGACAACGTGAACTGCAAGCATTGAACCACAGCAAAGCACTTAATACGGATGGGACGAGCGGGAGTGTACCTGTCTGCGTAAAGTCCTGTCTATGCTGTGGGTTGGAGAGGGCATGGGAGGGGGGATCTTGGGGAGGTAGTTGAACTGGGAATGGGGAGGAACACCAGGGACCTGGAGCAGGGAATGGCTTTCGCATGGCTGGGAGTGGACTGAGGTGATAGAGCCTACAGGAAACGTCAATGAAGACTTTTCATAAGTTTTTTTCCCCCCTTTAGAGATCAGTAATTATTAATGCACAAAGTCATGTACTCGGATTCTTTATACCTAATTCAAGGTACCCTTGACTGGCATCCACTTCTTCTAGTGGATAAGAAGCACTGGCTGGCCTCACAGGGCGGAACATGTAGCTGTCATTGGGCAAAGAGTGCATCCTAGACACTGACATTTTCCGCGGAGAGAGCAAATTCTCCTGTGTTCTTTGCATCCCCTCATCCTGCGGAAGAGAAATGTATATTCTTCTGCTTTTGCCCTCGCACATAAACTCTCAAACCAATAAACACCCAGAGCCAAGCTTGCCAGGTTCATTCACCAGCTCGCTGCAGCTGACCAAGCAAATACACTCCTTGCCAGAGCAGCCCATAAGGGGTAACAAATGTTCCTGGCCTCCCTGCAGAGCCTCACTTCTCACTGTCCACATCCCCTCAGCATATTTTCTTTGTATTGTGACAACTCAGCACCCAATAAAACACAAATGCAATTCTGTTGCCCGCAGCTAACTCAGGCTGCTACTTATGGAGTTATTGGTGCTCAGTAAGTACAGAACTAAGCTAAGAAAACAAATGGGACGAAGTTGCCAGCTCATTATACCTTTTTTTTTTTTTTGTCAAGGACCCCCAAATATGATGATTTCCCAATGAAAGAACTAAAATATAAAGGTAGGTATATATTTTAATGTATACAGAAAAACAGTTAGTGTTATATACCCTATTATTCTGTTGCAGCCCCCTGCAGTTCCCCAGATCCCCCGAAACCAGAAATACACAGCTTCACTAAAAACATTCTTTCTCTTTGACACTGTTTTCAATGACCTCTGAGTCATTTGGGACAGACTGTGGCATGTATACCTGTCCAGGTGAATCTGGGTGTGGTCCTATATAAGTCGCCCTTCCTTCCGGCCCTGAAGAGCTCCCTGCTGAGACATTGCTATGACGCCGAGCCATTTCCATCTCCATCTCAATCTCAGCGTCCATTTCTGCATCTTCTTTAGCCTCCTTATTGCTCTCCTCCAGGTGTTTCATCAGTACGGCCACCACCACGTTAACCAGCACAAACTGAGCCATTAGCACAAAGGTGACGAAGTAGATTGGAGAAACCAGGGGCAGATAGCTCAAGCAGTGAATTTCACTTGGAAGGCACTCTCGCAGAGTGTCCTGCAAATATGCAACACGTTAATGAATAAAAGCTGACCTATTAAACTCTCAATGCAATTAAAAAAAGGACAATGAAAAGTCTTTCTGCACTTTATACCTTCATTATGCCATTCCAGTTGTCCCCCGTCGATACTCGGAATAATGTTAAAAAGGCCATTCCAAAGTTCTCAAATGTAGCATGTCTGCTTAATCCTTCGCATGGGTTGTTCTCACTGCATTCTAGATAGATAAATCATAGTTTGGCAACAGTTAAATACTTTCTATACACAAAAAGCATAGCTAGACTATCACTGAATGTGTTGCTAAAAGTGGAGATAACCTGACAGAGTCCCTGTATTACCATTAAAGGAGCAAATGAGCTGTTACCCCCAGACACGTCTGACACAATAATTAGCATTGATTTTAAAGTTGAAGGCTAATGAAAGTAATTAGAGGGCTTGCCCTTTAAGAGAAAGCATAATCCTGTCATTCGTGTTCCAGAGGAACCATAGAAATGTCTATTTGAGCCTAGAGGCTATCTTACAAAAACGCTGCCACCGCAGGAACAAGCTCCAAAGATCAACAGAGCTAATTTAGGTTCTTCTCCTATTATGACAGGGCTGTATTCTAAGGAGAGCTCTAAAACTGTGAGAGAAGTGTGCCTTTGGGGACCAAATGTAAGCATTTCTGCCCCAAAAACGAGAGTGGCAGCTAAGGTAGAGCAAAGCCGCTAGAACTGTGAAAAGGAGAGCTCAGTATGAGCAGCGAGCAGGATTGCAGCACTGACCTAGTTTCCCAAAAAGCTCCACGCCAAGTGCCGCATAAATGAAGAAGAGGAGCATAAACAGCAAGCCCAGATTTCCCACCTAAAGAGAGGAAGCGCATTATCACAGTATGTTATTAAACAATCAATCATGGGGAGTAACATAGTGTTATAGATATTTTATCTCCAACTTTCTCTCTGTCCTCCCCCATGTTTTACATATCCACACAGATACAAAAAACAAATGCAACTGTGCAGTACATCTATATCTCTTTAAGAAAAATCACTATAAAACACATACTGTACAGTATATATAAGAGTTACTTTATCTGTTACGATATTATTCTCCAATTATGGACCATTTCTTACTAATAACTACTTATTACTTAATGCATATTACTAGCATATTGGCTCTTTGTATGTACTTTTAAAACACATATTCTGCACAACCACATCCCTCAATATGTAAACTTAAGAACTACCTTACTTACTTATTATAAGCAGTACTTAGAAGTTTATTGATGTCATAGTTACTTAATAGCAAGAACTGGAACATAAAATAAAACCTTGTGACCTTATTCTCTATATCACTTGTGCTTTAAATGTACATTAGTGCAACCACATGCATGGCCATGTTAAATAATATATAACAAATGACCAAAAATATATTTATTTTTAAGAAGTTATGTATAAGCATTTAAATATAATATGACAAAAATAAATACAATATCTATATATATATATTATTAAATAATGTATTTTTTAATATAAAAATACACACAACAGTAGTTACCTGTGGTAAAGCTTGCATAACTGTGTCTAGCAGGGCTCTCATGCCTGTAGCCATCTTCAAAAGCTTCAGTACTGTGGGCAAAAGCACAAAGAGGCACAAATGAAGTCCCAGGCTATTTGTGTTAGCACGTGTAAATAACTTTTTTTGGTTAACTAGCAAAACTGAAAGTACCTCTGGCTATCCTCAGCACCCTCATAATGCGGATGATGGTGGGGTTGATTGGCAGCGCTGCGTTCATATTAATCTCCTCCAGGGTGATGCCCATGATAGAAAGCAGGACTATGGCTAGATCCAGCTGGTTCCATCTGCCAGCGCATTACAACATCATACAGTTAAAATAGAGCATCCAGCAACGAGCATCGTTTAGCTAATCGGTTTTTGAGCATTAGGCAAGCTGAGCAAACAAACCGTACACAGATTTATGAGCATATTGCGAATAGAACAACATACTGTTGATTGCACCTGTACATGTGCTAATGTGGGATTAATGATAAGCAACAGGGATCATGACTCCTTTTAATTTAGCATGTTTTATTTAACTGAAACAAATGATTAATCCCGTTCCATATGCATGACATGACATCAGACGCCACATATTAAAACATGACTTAATCACACTGTCACGCTTAATTACAAAAGTGTTTTACAATGTGTTAGTGAGATTAGTGCCATGTGATAATAGAAACAATTCATTTAAGGACTCAAATGCTTGATTACGTCCGAACCAAACGCACTGAAGTAAAACTCAAGCACCAAGCTATTTTTCTTGGTCCACAGCAGACTCATCCTGGCTATGCAATGCAACAAAACGAACGAACGAACAATCAATCACAGCCAATCAGAAGAGCACATGGGCGAGCTCGCTCTCTGCAAGCACACTACACCTTAACAAATGGGTGACTGACACCATCTTTTTTTTTTTTTATTCATTTTAAAGACCTGAGGTAAATTATTCGCTGTCTATTTCAGTATGTTAAAGAAGATCATTCTCATAGTTAGACCTTTTTAACATGAAATAAAGCACATAATCAGTACCCCAGATCATCATTGTATCATTGCCATAGTGTGTATGTTATTCTAGCCACAATGTTGCAATCTACTGGCGCTCGCCGTGTATCACCTTCACGGCTGCTTAGGACAAAAACTCTGATTAACATGGAAAAGATACATTTTATCATGTGTAGCTGCATGTCTGATAAAGATTGTCTTGTGTTCATTTCAGTTATATTTATAATACTGCCAAAAGATCAAACACCTGAAGCATAATAATCCTCCTTTTAATCTCTCACACCTTCTTTTATGCCTTAAAAATACATATTTTGATTGTAGTTCTTCATTGTGATTTGTCAGTCATGCTTGGATCTCATGTCTTTGCTGGTTGAATAATCAATCAGCGCACATCATCTCTGAATGAAGATCAAATATATTATGCTGTACACAACGCTGATGGGGTGTTTAATTAACTTTATTGGTTTAAGTACTTGGAAATCATTGCATGACTACAGATATCCAAGAATATAAGTATATCCAATGCACAAAGAGAGCATGAGATAAGGGACAAGGTCACTGAGGGGTTGGGGACCGACGAGACTCCCCCTAGACCTTCTTAGAGAGACTTTAGTATCAGGATTAGAATTCGAATAAGAAGGCTTAGTTAAAAATAAATTGGTAATGAGAATGTTATGTATATAGCAAGTGTAATATACTGATCCTATCTAAAGTGCACACTAATAAACAATTAACAGTTCGTAATATCACAGTGTATTTACGTTCACATTAGACATCTAGAGCCATATAATGGGTCAGAATACCTGTCTTTGAAGAATCTCCGAAAACCAAACGCCACAAGCTTGAGCAAAGCCTCAATTATGAAGATGACGGTAAAGACATAGTTACAGTATTTCAGTGCCTCTTCAAGGTACTGTGTGAGATAGACACAATGATTTCATCAGTTTCGATGCAGCAGTTTACAGTGAAGTACTGTTTTGAACACATTTAATAATGCATAAATGTCTAAGCATTCCATAAAAATATCAAACTAGAAAGAAAATCTTAAGAAAAAGTAATTACTTTTCATGGTCTTTAGAGCAATCTCAAGAATCTCAAGTTTTTGGAATACAAACTATTTTAACATTTATTCTTAAAGGAATAGTTCATTCACAAATGTAAATTCTGTCATCATTTACTTACCCTCGAGTAGCTCTACTATCATAGTATGCATACTATTTATCTACTATGGAGGTCAATGTTGACCCAAAGCAGCCTGGTTACAAACTTTCTTCAAAATATCTTTCTCTGTGTTCGGCAGAACAAAGAAATCCATCCAGATTTGGAACAAGGGCGATTAAATGATGACAGAAGTTTCAGTTTTGGGTGAACTACTATGTTTTGTGAATCTGGCATGGCTGTCATTTATTTGAAGGAACATTCAAGCAGAATGTTTTACAAAGTTTGTTACTTTAGGTTTCAATTGATGAAATGCAGCTTTATGCAACTGTAGATCACAAGATCGAACAAATGGAGATTCAGACTCACCTGAGGCTGGTTGAAATGCTCAATAGACATAGTGACCACATTAATGCCGATGATGCAGGTGATGAAGAGGTCCAGGTAGTGGTTGGTACACAGTGTGTGGATGTAGAGCCGGGCCGGAGAGTAATCTGCATAGTACGGTCTCTGCTGGGCCTCTGTTGATACAGTCATACAGACAGACAGCACAGAAGAGTCAGCGCAGGGTAAACACTGATAAACCAAACCATTGATGCAGAGGAAAAAAGGCACTGGGTGTGAGAGGACAATTGCTGCAGAGAGGACCGCTACTTTGTGATTTCACTGCAAAACTATCTGTTTAAAGTCCTCTCATGCAGCACTTGTGCCTTCATGGGTTTCAAGCATGCTGCTTTGGTGAACATGCCGTTGTAAACATGGCCGTATGTGGGAGAACATATGAAAGGACTTCTGTGAGTAGCACTGGTTATGGGAACATATTGAGTGTTTCTCAAGGAGAGCTTAGAGGTGACTGTTTTTTCGATTAGTTGTACAGCGTGTGATATATTGGACATGACAGCAACCATAAAATTGATTTGAGTTTGAATCCATCTTTCTGAGTCTGCCATAAAAGCATGTTTATAGGTAAATACCATATGCCAAGAGAGAAGCCTTTGAGCTACTTTATATCTGATAGAGATATTAAACATGCAGGTACAGCATAAATGAAACATCTCTCCCTAGCAGATACCACACTCATGGCCACCCTGAAAGTCTTACATAGTTGCACACAGAACCAGCCTGTCTTTCAGTATGATGGGATAATGGCAGGCCCAGATGGAATCGTTTTCAACCTTTTCTGATCTGAATTTGGGGGGTATGATTAATTCTGTACTTTTAGTGGTAGCTGAAAGATTTATTAGCAAATTAGTTCAAATATTTGATTTAATTTTAATATCGAGGAGCTTTCTGAGGGGGCAGATTCCATGTGGGTCTGAGTAATGAACAGATCCACAGATTGGTGATTTGGATATACTGTATTATATATAGAAATGTTTCTTCAACTTCAGGTACCTTTGTGTCCAAAGGGGTTTGTGTTGTTTATGTCCCGACTACGATCATCTAAACAGATGTGAAATGAACAGATGTGATATTTATTGCATAAATATGTTTGCTTAAAATCGTGTCCCTCACTTATGGCGTAATTTTCACCGAACCAAACATAATATCATCACAGTTTTGACTACTACTCAGCACAATACACAAACTGTGATGTAAATTTTCATAACAATTCTCCTGTGATGTATGACAAATGTGTTATGTGAAACAACTTTATTAAAATCCTCATGGCCACAGTTGAAGAAACACCTATTTATACTAGGGATCCCCAATGGGATTTCAATGAATCACTGAGTATCTGTCAAAAGTGTACTTTATATACTGTATAAAAACATTTGGGATATATATGGGACTGCTGATGTAATTTGCAAATGCATCTTGTGTTTTATATATATATATATATATATATATATATATATATAATAAGCAGAATAAGTGCAACATTAAGATAAAAAATTAAGATATGGTTAGAAAGCATGAAGCTCACGTCAACCCATAGTAAATCCATTTGACCATCTTTATCTCCTTTTAATGGTGGTTGACAAATCTACTGAAAAGTGAATACTGCCACCTACAGTACTACACATCGTGGCATTAAAGCTGACTTAAATTAAGGATCAGGCTAAAAAGAGCTGATACCGATCAATTAAAATAAACGCCCTGCTCCAGATCCTTGTGAACGGCTCAAGACATCCTTAATTTCGTGACTGTTTTGAGAGACGTCCTTCGATCTATCCCTGATGAATGCATTGAAGGGCTCTTTGAATAGATCCAGGGAAATAAAACTCAACTGCTATGGACTTGGCTATGAGTACTATAAGTCACAGTCACATACACGATTAATCCCTTGACTGCAGTAAAGGCTGGAGGAGCCAAGTGTGACAAACGTAGATAAAACTGCCAGCTTTTATGCTAAAGATCATTTATCAGGAAGCTTTGCCCTGGCAGGCAAGGTGCTTAAACAAAGAACACACTTCTTCACATTTATTCGTTTAGTCACTTAAAATCATGCCCGGCATTCTTAGATTCCTCAATGCTCACAACCAGACAACCCTAATAGTGCCCTCAGTGTACCAAACTCATTTAGACAGACAGACCACAGGCAACTAACCACATTCAGTCTCTCAACCATATAATATGATGTAACTTTACTTGATGCAATATTACATATGTTTGAGTTAAGCACTCTAGAATTAATATCATCCACACATCACTGAGCAAATGCCTCTCACATCGTTTCACGGCACACACACTCTTTTGAGTTTCTTACCACTTTGGATGCAATCAATGCAAAATTGTAATCCTTAATTTTGCTGATTCAACTAAATGCATTCATCCTTTTTTAGCATATGCCCAAATGAAGATAAATCAAAAGACATAACAAGAAAGGACTGAATCCTTGATTATAGAAAGTGGCTTCAGTGTCATTGAACATAAGCCTACTGTATCACCTGCCTAACAGCCCATAGCAATCCATTTTGCAGTGGAGTTTGTATCTGTCTGATATACTGTTGTTCAAAAGTTTGGGATGAGTTTGACTTTTTGAAAAATCTTTATACTTTTTTTCACCAAGCAAGCATTAAAGTAAACAAGTCACAGTGAAAATGTTTGATACATCTGCTTCAAATACATTATAGGAATAAATGACATTTTATTGTATTTTCCTGTTACTTTATTTTTTTATCAGTAAACGCAGCCTTAGTGAGCATAAGAGACTTTGTTTTTGAGACTTCAAAAACATAAAAAAATCTTACCGATCAAAAACTTTTGAACAGTAGTGTAAACTCACAGAGGACGCACTTTTGGACTAAGTACACATGCAGACTGACATTTTTGGCCATTGCGCTGCATATCGTGCCATGATCATAACATATTAAAAGAAACTTTTTCAAGTCCAAGTCTTTGAAAACCATTTTCCCATGTGAGGATGAGCAAACAGCTTTTTGCTGCCTGTTTTTAGCGGGGTGCGTTGATACTTCAACCTTAATTGCACTGATGGTAGGAAAATGAACACTCCAACCCTAACACATTAACTCATGGTTTCAAAGACAAGGTTTAAGCCTAGTCCTAGACTAACTGTACATCTGAGGTGTTTCAACTGAAAGAAACTTGCACTGACTGATCATAAAACATGTCAGTGCCTTTGTTTTTTCTTAAGACACATGTTCATAAAAATTACTTACACGTTCTACTTGAACTATGGCCTAATCTTGGCTTAGGCTAAGCCCTGTCTATGAAACCGGGCCTAAATTACTAGTTTAAACTTCTATTGATTGACTATACTACAGTACATAAGAGTATTCATAGCAGGACGCTCTGCTGCTTTGGCCATGATGCTGACCCCATATGTACTTTTCAAACTTCCCCTGTTGTTTTGTCATGCAACATTACGGGCATGTCATGCAGAAACATGCTGCAGTCCATCACAATCCAAGGCTGACATGATGACATCAGATCAGTGCCAAATTATGCATGTTTTTTGAATTTTCTCAGCCTTTTGACTGCTTCTGTCTTGTTTTTTTTATCTTTCTGTAGCTTTCTCTCTCAGGCTCTGGAAGCAGGCAGTGCTCAGAAAAATAGACTACCGACCAGACCGGCAATTCGCCTTACTCCTGCGCTTTTTCTCCAGCAGTCTCTGCCTCTTCTCCTCACGCAGGCGTGCCTCCTCTTCCTCCTGGTCCTGGCGACACTTGTGGAAGTTCTCCACCACCACTCCCACAAACATGTTCAGCACAAAGAAGCTGACGATCAGCAGGAAAGAGATGAAGTAGAGGAGCATCCAGGGGTTGTAATTGCGCACAGGCTGCGGGCGTAAAGGACAGGAAGGGGACATATTCATCATATAATAAATTAGGAAAGCTATGTCATTAGGAAAGTCATGTGCCAGAATGAGCAAACCTGCATGTCCACCCCAACAGCGTCCAACCCGTCATACATTATATTGACCCACCCGTCCTTACAGGAAAGCACAAACAGCGACATGAGCGCCTGCAACAGAGAGACATCTCATCATTCATTTAGTGAAGTTACATAGCTTGAAATGGCAATCTGGGAATCATTTCAAACATATTAATGCATGCAAAGTTTGCTTAACTCCTATAAAAATCATCAGATCATCAGCTGATCACAGTTTATTAATTACTCACCCTCAAATTAAGACATTTCTGATGAAATCCAAGAGCTTTCTGACCCTGCATAGAAACTGGATGTCTACCACGGTTAAGGACATCGTTCAAATAGCCCATGTGTTATCAGTGGTTCAACAGTAACTTAAAGAAGCTATGAGAAAACTTTTTATGTCACATGGACTATTTTACTGATGTCTTTACCTTTCCGGGCCTTGACTGTGGAAGTTGTGTTGCTGTCTATGCAGGGTCAGAAAGCTCTCGGACATCAACAAAAAACGAAGGTTTTACGGATTTTCCAGAACAACATGAAGGTGAGTAATTAATGACAGAAATTTTTGGGTGTGAACTAACCCTTTAAAAATATATGCAAAAACCACACTTGCATTATTTTTTTTTTGTTAAAGACGTTTTATGAAGAAAAATAATAGCTAAAGTTACAAAGTTATAAAGTTACATAAACCATTTGAATTTTTGGGTGAACTTTCCTTTTAAATGAACAACCAAACCAATGAATAACTCTGACCTGTCCCAAGTTGTCAAAGTTGTACTTTCTCCGAATCCACTTGTAGTTTGCTTGAAGACACTCAGACTTATTGGTGATGTTTTTGGTGTCTCCACCTTCACAATGGTAAAACTTTCCTTTGAAGAGCTGTAATTGATAACATTGCATCTGCCTTATCTGAAAACCCCTCACATTTCTGTTGAAATGCTGAAAGCATTTGAAGCAATCACCTGAACTCCAAGAATGCCAAAGACAATAAAGAAGGCACAGCAGATCAGCACAATGTTCCCAATGGGCCTCAGGGACGTTATTAGCGTTTCCACCACTAGCTTCAGTCCAGGAGCACGACTAATCACCCTATTTATGTGAAAAAACAAAGAGGCAGCCAATTTGAACTTGTTTGTATTCCAGGAACATGTAATTTCACAACTGTCTGGTACAAACCTTTATTGATAAACCTCTCCCCGGTCTAAAATAGTTCAAGGATAATGGACTTCATTTTGCAAAGCTTTAGTTGAATCGGTAAGTGAGAAGAGGCTTTTAGCCTCTAGACTGCAACCGCATAATTAACCTTCAGTGTAATCCTTAACTGGAGCAATGACCATGTAGCAGATTTCATTTATTGCCTGAACTTCAGACAGCCCATTGTGACCTTTCTCTGGCTCACCTCAGCGGCCGCAGAGTTCTCAACAGACGAAGAACCCTCAGGATGCCAAGGATTCGGTTTCCACCGTAAGCAAGAGAGACCAGAATGTCAATGAGAGAGACCGAGACCAGCACCCCATCCAGAACATTCCAGGTGCTCTGCAGATAACTTTGCTTCCCGGCGCAGAAGCCGAGGGCCACCACCTTTAACACAAGCAATTTCACATCTGTAAGAGTGTTTTGTGGAATGAACACTCCTTATATAAAGAGAAATAACCTGTACCATACCTTCACAGTCATTTCAGCAACAAAAATCACAGTGAAAACATAATTGGAGATACTGAGGAACTTTCGCTCCTGAAATGAAAAACAAAAGAACTAACTATATCGTACATCCAGTAAGCTTGACGACACCGAACATTAAATGCCAATGGCGTTCGTAAGCAAACTTACGGCAGAAGAAGTCTGAAGAGAGGGTCTTTCCAGAGCAATGGTAATGCAGTTTAGGAAGATGAATACCAAGACTACATGATCAAACAGCTTGTGAGAAATTAACCTTTGACACATCATCCGAAACCTAGGACAGAATTGTAAAACATGTCGCACTTCAAACTTTCAAAAGGAAAACAGTAACTGTTGTTGGAGATGGCAAATGCTCACTTGTTCTGAGGAGAGAACAGGTAAAGGGACCACTCTTCGTGGTCTTTACACCACTTAGGTTTATATGCCTCAAACGTCCTCTTGAGACGGAAACAGAAGCTCTGTAACACACAAGAGAGAGGTATAAGCAAATTGACTAAACACTAACTACAGCATTGCATAAACATTACGCTAATGGTCTCGATTCTTTAAATTTGATAAATTACCATTTCATAGCCGTAACTCTTTATTTTTCGGATGTGTTTTCTGCAATATACATTTTGCACAATTAAAATCCTTTTTGTCTAAACGTCTAATTGATTCCAGGTACTTGGCTAGAAAGATGGATTAACTTGAAGAAATGACACTATGAAGCAGCTGTAATTATGCGGATGGTAATACAATTGTGGGAAATCATTATAATAACACTTCCCACTAACTTCCACTTGTTCACATGAAGCGCTGACACTTTTATGCAGTTTTTATGAACTTTTTTCATGTACTCAATTATGTCGTTTCAGTTAATGCCATGCAGCACCTTTCAAACAATTGAAAATGTTTTTTTTTCATCAGCTCAGTAGTGGCTCCATGTTGCATAACTCAGATAATTTCAGGAACATAGGAGACAAATTTTTATACTTCTTGATTTGGTAAGATTTCTTCATGTTTTTAAATGATGTCTCTTTTGCTCTAACGAAGGATACATCTAATCACAAATAAACAGTAAAAACAGTAATATTGGGAAATATTATTACAATTTGAAACAAAACGATCTTTCACACGAAATCAGTCTAATATATTCTGATTAATATGCTGCTCAAGAAACATTTCTAATTATCAATATTAAAAATAGTTATGCTGGGGTGCGTTTCCCAAAGGCATAGTTAGCCTATTATGATCGCAAGTTCCGTCGTTACCAGCATAGTTCAACGATTCGGTGTTTTCCGAAAACATAGTTCAAACGAACATTCGCAGTCGATGTCGCAAACGCTCGTGGTTTGAACTACAGCACTGGACCTGTGGTTAGAAGCATAGTTTCTTGTTAGTAAGATATATGGGCT
>JAUMHQ010000048.1:9585286-9606169 GCA_032361165.1 Enteromius paludinosus
CTGACCCATATGAATGGGCTGATAACGAATCGAATGGGCCCATTCAAATCGCCTGATAACATCCGAATCGCCTGTTTTTTTCTTTATAGATGGAATTTTTTTATGGGGACACCTGATTTCTAGTGATTATCGTCGTCTGGACTACAGAGACCATCTCTACATTTGATAAATAAATAGTTTGATTCTCATCATTATACATTACCATCACTCTGTTCTTCTACTTGATAACGTTCAGTGCTTTGCTACAATCTTAAAAGCACTATATAAATAAAAGTGACTTGAGATGACTTTATAAAAATACAAACATTTTAAAGATGAAAATTCAAAATAAAGAATAAGTTGTGCACCTTTGACTGGTTGTGTATGTTATTTGAATGTAAGCCTGTATTGCAGCCCTGTTGGTTTCTGTTTATTTCACAGGAATTGTAACTCAATTTCAAGACAAGGCCTCTTGAGTGAGCAGATATCATCACACTGACTCCAATAAAGGTCATTTTTCACCCACAGAGAAAAACAATTGCTGCCTTCAGACTACGGTGCTGAACCAATTACAGCATGACAATTAGTTTCCTCACAAGACAAACCCCCTGGGAAGACATCTTCTAAAAGCAAATCATAAGACTGTAAGCCTGACTGTAACAAACAACGTAGCGTTAAGCCTTACGTCATCCATGTCCTCCTCTGCGATGGAGTCTTCTTTGCTGAGGTTGGTGGACAGTTCGGTGGGCAGGTGCAGGCTTCTTCCATTGCAGTCGTGGTAGTCTCCCAGTGAGCTGAAGCTGGGGGTTTGGTGCAGCTCAGGGATATCTAGAGAGCTGGGATGCTGCAGTGAGCCTCCACTGATATTGGCCAGCTTCTCCCCCTCCAAGTCTTCGTCCTCAAAGCTGCCCCGGCCATCCCCAGATAAAAGAGACTCCCTCTCCCCAGATGTGTCCTTCCTTTTCAAACTCGGAGCTCGTCCTAAGCTGTTCCAGCTTGACCTGCGACTGCCCCAGTTGCTGCCTGATCCACGGGGGTGGCATGGAGACCTTCTTGGGCTAGTCTGGGATAGTAAAGGAATATGCCTATGTTACACATTCTGCTTGTTACTGCGGTAAAGTACTACAGTCAGGGGCATTTGTAGCCTTTCACTAACCCTGAAGCACACTGAAGTATGCCCGCATACTTAAATATTTTTTTGATGATGTTTTGCTAATAAATTGGCATTACCTGCAGTAAAGAGTTGTTTGCAAGCTGTACACGCAATGAAAAGCTGCTTTGTCACGAACAAACAATAGAAGACTTGCAAGATTTGCAAGTTTTGTTTCCTACAGTGGATTTAAGGTACATAACCACCTCATCCATTTTTGATTGTTTGTTTTCAGTCTTATAAACTAATCCCTAACTGTCATGATGAGACAAACAAACGATTCAAAGGGAAAAATGAACAATTCAATCGTTAAGATTAGATTAAAAACGTCATTCCTTTGAACAAAAGAATATAATTTCATTAACTATATTTTAATGGGGAACAGCAGTATTTTATTAAGGCTCATGGTCCTTTGTCTAGCATTGCCCCTGACTACAGTAAAATAAAAAATAAAATAAAAAATGACATTTATGCATTCGACAGACTTTTAAAGAGACATTACATTAAAGGTACAAACAAATTGACAAACAAAGGTGTCCACAATGAAGAAAATATTTGTGCCATGTTTGTAAAAAACATTTTTCTTTGTATTTATGTTGGTCTCATTTTATTTTATAAAAGCATACCACTTTCAGGAAAGGTTTAAATGTAATTAATGTGAAAAATATAATGCGGCGCAACTATCAAAATGAGAAAGCGATGTTGTGTTGTCTATACATCTTGATATAAGCAGCATTAGACATATTAATCATGTTTTAAAACATATTTAAAATACATTCTGCATTACTTTGTCAATTTAAAATATTGTAGAAGGTAAGATATCACAAAATTTTTATTAATAATTATCTGTTTTATTTAGTGTCGTATAAACCTACTAACCTACTGTACGTATGTCCTAAAATGATTAATAAAGGCATGACTTCCTGTTTTATGTTCTTTTCACAATTTTACTGTATGTTCAAGCGATCTATATGTGATGTCACAGTTTGTTTTTTTCTTACCAGGGATTTTTGATCAAAAGCATTTGGATCTATTGAGATGGCACTGCCCCGCCTGGACTCGTTCAAACCAAACACTGACTCGGGGCCGAGCGAGCTCTTGGGAGTGGGCATGGGGGTGGCAGCAGTGCGCATGATGATTGGAGGAGGCAAAGTGCCTCGAGGATCCACATGCCCATTCGCTGACATCATCAGAGAGTACATCTTCAACTCTGTTGGTGTAAGGATCATTCCATCAAAGTCATCACCATTTAGTAAATACAATTAAAACTGCTTATCCAGGAGTGACAAAGTAGTAAAGGTAAATGGAAGAAGTATACATAAAAAGAGATTCATATATGTGAAGCGGTGATTTGGCTCTAGAGGACCACTGCCCTCTTTAATGGGGTCTGAAATTAACTTAACTACATGCCTGAATGAACAGGTTAAGCATAGGAGAAATTTATGTTGTGTAAAAAGTGTGCATTTTACATGTTACCCGGCAGTAACATTTTATGTGTGAAAGAAAGTAACCTGTAGCTCGTAATTCCCCCATCTTCTCTTCCTCTTCGAAGTTCACCGAGCGCTTTTCCTCATCCGCGTCTGACTTGTTAGCGTCTCCCTGAAAAAACACAAGAGCTTTCTGTGGACACTCTGTAACCGCTCAGCCCACTAAAGTGTTATTCAGGATGCACTGAAGCCAAACAGGAGCCGTTCTCTCAGAGGACATCAACAACACACTGCCCTTCACTCAGTCACAGCCTGCTGTGCATACAGACAGCTGTGGTGCCCATAAGATCAGTACTCTGCTAGACCTCGATTGCGGTTAGGGTTGTGCGAAGTTGGTGTTTGTTTTAGCCTTTGCAGGTTTACACCTACTAATAACAAGTTCACAATTCACACAGTCCCCAGCATGACAGATGGGCCAAACACTGCAGCACTGTATCAGCAATGCAGTTGAACTCCCCAGACTATTTGGGGAAAGCAGCTACTTTGTTTGTGGATGGATCTGCATGCTTAAGAAGCCAAATTCTGTAAATCCCTGAAGCACAAGTTCAACTTGTGTGGCACAGGTTTACCTTCTTCAAGGAGCAACCAATTTGCATAGTAGCTACATATTTAGATTTTGCTTTAGATTTGCTTCTGAACTCTTCATATATATATGCTGTGTACTGTATATGTCTAATGATGATCTGTCTTTGTTTTTAGGGTGACCTTTTAACATTCTGCCAAGGGCCTACAGATGAAAAATATCCTTTTGGCCAATTCTGGCACATTTTACAGTTATGATTATTAATGTGCATTGCCCCTGTTAACAAATAAACTTTCACTTTAAACAAATTTTTAAACATTCATGGTGTAAAAAAGCAGTTAACTGAAGCATGTTCTTTAATTTTTTTTCCATTGAATTAATTTATTTAAAGTGTCACAATATTTTGACATTATAAATTGGCTTTCCCTGGATTAAAAACTGCTTTGTCACTAATAAAAGACAACAGAAGACATTTGCATGTTTTTAAGGTAAATATCCACCTTTTCAACAATTTTGCCTTAAAAAAGTATCTTATTACAATTTGGTATAAGAAAGCACTGCAAACAATTCAGTGCATGAGTGAATTGTTCAAATGAATCAAACTGAATCCCAAACAATTGTAAAGTTTGAGTCATTAATTTGCAAAAACGGTTCCGTTTCATTATGATTCTGAACAGCTGATAGAAAACTGATGTCTTGACTGTCTAAATATTATTTCGAAGAATGATTCTTAGGTCAAATACTTATTTTTAGGTTGACTGGAGTGTTGTGTAAGAAATGAAGTTTAACTCCCCAGGCTATCTGGAGAAAGCGACTGCTTTGTGCACATATCTTTACAAAATAAACACTACTGAAACTGAGCCAGCCCAAATAGATTTCTTTTTTATTACCTCCGCCTGAAATCCCTCCACTAAGATGGCCACCAATAGGTTAAAGAGCACATAATTCCCAAAAGTCATCAGAGCCACAAAGTAAAGAGCTGCCCATGGGGTGGTGGAAGCCATTCCATTATAAAGGACCACGTTCCAGTCTTCCTGAGTCAGGATCTGAAATACAAGTGTAAGTAGTAAATACAAAACCTGCGATGTATTAAATGTGCAATAGAGTAGTGTTTTGTACATGTATTTTCCTTCATCTCAATTACATAGTGGGGGAAATTAATACAGAATTTAATGCTGGAGGTCTGCTTCTAAATAGTGTTTTGTGATGATGCAGTACAAACGATTCAAAGTTCTGCGTCTTACTGAAGTGGAAGTAATTGGCTGTCCCAGTTTAGCAATTAAGTTTTTTCTGCCGGAAAATAACATTGTGACGATAACCTAATGAGAATAGCTGCACTACAGCATATACAGATACAGTGCAGCTTCAGCAACTCAGCTTCATGACAGAAAATTGTGCTAATGCAGGAAATAATGCACACAAAGACCTTCCATTGTAGTAGCTACTATACAGCTCAACATATTGATATAGCGCTTATAAATAGGTTTATGGGATATACAAGTATTTCTAATATCCTAAATAAGCCTAACCTTAGAGAAATAATTTTTTAAAGTCCGGTTTTGGGGAGTAACTAGTTACTTAACATTGTTAAATAATTTGATTACGGAAAAAATGTAATCACAGCACATTTAAACCAATAAAAAGCATCAAAATAGCAGTGCACCACCTATGCCATTTATTGTCCATTCTGCTGAAAGCTTTGGGCTACAACTTGCCTAAAAAGTTGAAAACAGTAGAAAACATTTCCTACAAATTTTGAAAAGTAATCAAAATTGAATCCTCTAAATTAGTAAAGTAAATCTTAATTTTTAAACTTAAATTTGAAAAAAGGTTTATTTGTAATCTGCAAAAGTAACCTGGCCAACACTGTTTACAGCATGTGTCAATGTCTCAGTAATACATAGAAGTGAAAATAATAATTTTTATGTCTACTATACAGAGTACAGTAAGTCTATATTGTTTGAGTTACTAGTTTTCAAAGCTGTAAACAAAAGGATTATTACAGTATGTCTTGAAATACAATAATATTTCAGTATTTTAACTTCAAAAAGTGACATTTCTTTCAGTGTTACTTGCTATTTCTTTCTGTTTCTTTGCTATTTTCCCCCAGTGTATGCATTGCCTGACCCCAGCACAATCTCTCCTCTGACCTGAAACACAGTGACAATGGCCCAGAGCAGGGAATCAAAGTTTTTCCTGTCCGGGATGGTGTCTCCGTTCTCCATTTCCAGGCTGAATTTGCATCCAAAGAGATGCATTCCGAGAATGCTGTATTGACAGTAAAAGAAAAATGAACTGTATAAACATTTGTGCCAATTCCAGATATAAGCTGATGACAAGACAACACATGCACATGACTACTCACAAGCTAGAATTAATGTTGCACAGTGTTATCTAAAGTCAAGATTATAGTCTTGGTGACGCTGCACAGCAAGCTCGGTTCAAATTGGCTGAGTGAGTTGTGGGTGAGGTCTGCACCTGAACGTGAAGATGAAAAGCATGAGCAGCATGCAGAATGTAGCCACATTGTCCATGGTCTTCATCAGGACCACCAGCTGTCTGCGCAGAGCAGGGAGGAAGCGCACCAGTTTGAGCACACGCAGGAGACGAAACGTCCTCAGCACTGAAAGACCCCCGTCCGCCTGCCCTATGATCTCCCACACACTGTCACAGAAACACATGGTCATATTTAATGCATTCATATATATATATACGTATATATAATGGTTCAAAAGTATCATAACATGTGTGTTTAAGAAATCCTAAAACTTCCCACTGTCCTTCATAGCAGCATCTGGTTAGCTGATGCATAACATGTCCATGTTTTCCTTTTTTGTTATTTTTAAGTGAATTTGCTTTCTTTTCCTAGTTGCATATGCATTTTCAGGTTTTTTAAGTCTATTTGATTTTGCATTAAATGTCTGGGGTCAAACTGTAATAATATTTCACAATATTAATTCATAATTTTAAATGTATTATCATAGTAATAAATCCAGCTTTGCATTAAAAACTTTTAAAATGTATTGTGTGCTTCGTAAATTTACTCCTGGTTTCACAAACAAGGTTTAGGCCTAATCCCAGACTAACAAAAGTCTGGGTTGTTTCAGTTGAAAGAAACTAAACTTAAGCTGAATGATCTTAAAATATTGTTTTTACGTCAAGATGCAGACCAGTATTGCATTTTTCTAAGGGATGTTTATAAAAATTACTTAACTGTCCTAATTGTAACCTGAGCCCAGTTTAATCTAAACCCTGTCCGTGAAACCAGGCCTAAGTATTTTATGAAGTATTATATCAGATAATAAACACCTAGCAGATCTTACCTTATGACTACAATAATCCCATCAAAGATGTTGTAGGGGTTCTTGATGTAGCCAAAGATGCCGAAGGCCAGCAGTTTGAAGAGCATTTCGAGGACAAACATGCTAGTGAAGACGATGTTGCTAATCTCCAGAATGTTTGTCAGCTCCTCAGGCTGTGAGAGGAAACAGAGCCACACCTCATTACACCTTCTGTGAGCCAAAGTCATGCCAAGATACTGCTGGGAATACAACATATGAGTGACCTTAATCGCTGACCCTCATAATGGCACCTTTACACACCTTTACTCTCACAACATCACACGAAAACGCCTGTGGGTGAGAGTCAGACTACTGTATATGAACACTGCAGCACCAGCCCAATAACAGACGGACAGTTATTAAGATACGTTGAGATGTAAGCAATTACGATTATTCGTTTTCTCACAATCAGCTCCACGGCTGAGGTTAAACAAGCAAAACAAAGCCCGGAGCATTATAAGCTCTTTTATTGAGAGCAAAGCAATGCAGGTCAATCAAACTGACATTACCTCTTAAAATCTGTCCGTCATTAGCAGTATCAGGGCCAGAGAATTAGCCTCCTTACATTTGCTGATGCTGACTATAGCCGCTGCAGAACTGAAGAATTACTACTGCACTCTTCAGTTCTTGAGCACAGTGCAAATCAATAAAACCCTTTTTAAAGGAAGCATCAATGATGCGAGCCTTTTGCTTCTGCTGGCCATTATAAGAGCAGCCACCCTCAGCATTCACCTGGATACCGCTCACGTTAACACGCGGCTATAAAATCAATACGTCAAATTGTTAGACAATCACCATCGCTACGGGCCAAGCTGAAAGTCACATGCCCGTTGAGAAAGACAAAACCAGTGTACATTCTGATTTTGGCTTATCGGTGCTTTTAAAGACACAAAACTGCATTAGTGCATTAGACAATTATTTATAATGTTAATGTCATTTCTACATATACTGATTTGCATATGTTAATCTTTTAAACAAACAGGAACTGACAACGACTTTATTACCATTAATTGTCTATTAAAATAGAAGTACTTATATAGATATACTTATCTCATAACTGAAACCAACCTTTGCAAGGATACAGCAAATAACGGAAGTAAAACTGCACTGACAGGTCACCACTAGGAGGCTCCACAGATCCTGCTGTCTGCATTGATCTACATACATTAATCAATGCACTTCATGAATATTTATATGCCACTTCCCGGGACTGCTTGTTACCCAGGAACAACAGATTAGTAATGGATTAGTAAAAGAATAATGAAAACCCTTCATTATATACCCTCTTCGACTGCAGCGTTAGATTAGACAAGCGTTTTCAGCCTTACGGGCGTCAGTCTTTGGTTTTAAATAATATTAGCATCATTAATTTAGTAGGCTATTTGTGCACCAGTATTGAAAGAAACAAGATAAAGTAAATCAGAAATATATGCTAACAGTGTCAACATAAAACAGATGGCAGTCACATTTTCAGCCCTCTTTTAATGCAAAAATATAATGTATACATAAACAGATGTGCTTGTGTGTGGTGTCCAACAGGTGGCTTCATGAATCATTATTCCAGCAGCGGACAACACCTCAGGTGCCAAGATAGCTAAAGTGTGTTAACTGAAATATGGTTTGAAATAAAAACACCATGCTAATTTGCCAGAACAACTCGAAAGCAACAGATTCAGAAACGGACCATGGGGCATAAACACTGTTTAGTGTAATTTTCCTCATAAAGTGAGACATATGCCATTATGCAGTGCCATAGCCTGAGCTCAGCTGTGATGAATTCTGAAGAGATATAGACTGTTTTTATGGTGCTTTTGGGAGCTTTATGAAGCTCTTTTCATGTCCTTTCAACATAATGCGGACACTACACTACACACAAATCGCATATCCATCCCAGCTTTCCTGAACATGGTCTGTCTGAGTCCGATGCTACAAATCCCCACTGCTGCTGCATCAAGCACATTTGCTGGACAGAGCAACGGAAAAGCAACGACAGTGAAAAAGCATTTTGGGACACTGGGCTTTCAGTGGCGGCAACACAGCAGACTAAAGTAGTAGTGATGTTAACAGAGGACGGCTGCACTTCTCCAGAGGGAGCACCCTTTACTGCCCCATTCCTCCTTCATATCCCATGATGCACAGCAGACATCCCCCACTACTCTCTAAAAGCAGAACAACTCGAGAAAAAAAAAACAAAAACGGAATGAAAACCAACAACACTGCCTGTGACTTTCACAGCTATTTGAGATAATGTTCATGGTTTTACAGCTCTAAACCATTTAATGACCAACACAAGCCGAAGATAAACACAGCATGATGTGTTTGATAAATACAAATATGATTTTGAGGATAATAGTGAAGCTATACAGAAATGTGCGTTGTACATATGTATTTGATGCCTTAATGCCTTAAAAGCTTAATAGGTCAACCCTTCTTTTAATGTGTTTCTTTTTTGTACCTCTAGTGACATAAAGTTGTAGCCCCAATGCTCTTGAATCAAGTCAAGTTTATTTATACTGTATAGCGCTTGATACATTACAGATGGTTTCCAACTAGCTTTACCATGATGCAAAATGAATCAATTATGAAACAAACTCTCCTTCAAATGTAAAGCTCCTCAACAGTATGGAGCCCATTTCTGCCACTGAACAAAAAATAGGTAATTGTGACCTTTATTCTCACAACTGAGAGTTTACATGAGAGCTGAGATCAAACTTGCTTTTGAGGGCTATAAAGTCATTACTGAGTGGTCTTGTTTTTGAAATTATAATATTTCCCCCTCACAACTGGACTTTCTAACTTACAATTCTAAAAAAAAAAAAATAGAAAAGCTTCAAGCAAAATACTACACAAAAAATAAAAAACCTATCTACCACTGGTCACAGAAACAAACAGCCCCACCTTAAACTCATGCCATTGGCTGAGCCGCTGTCACTATGTTGGGCTGGATGTACAAACGAACAGAGGAATGTTTTGATAAACTCTGTGTTTGTACCTGGAGAATCAGCCCACAAATGCCTTACAAATACTTTTAGAAAGAACGGTACCACTCACTGCAAGGAAATGTCAACTTCCCAAAAGTATTTTATTCGAGCTATTTAGCCTCAGAGGTAATGAACATGTCCATCACTTATCAAAGTGAACTAACTGTACTGTATGTGCTGTGGAGACATGCGTGAGTCTTCAGTGATGGGGTGAACAGTGGCGTAGGCTCTGTGAACTGACTTTGACTGATGCAGTAATGAAGGCTGTCGGTGGCCCCATGTAAATCCGATTAGGTGTCTGATTGACTCGAGAGTGCGGAGACTCTGCTGAGTTGCTGATCTTTCTCCCGCTATGCTAAGAGCATTCAGTACATAGATCAATGCAGCTAGCCTTATCTCATTACAGTAATCCTCCCTCAATAACTACTATGGCGACAGTGTATTCCAGTAGCTGGCAGTACTGAACACCTATATGGATAAGCCTTGGACCATTTGATTTTAAATGTTAATGGCAATTACTCTGTAAACAACCTGTCTATCACATTGTGCAAAGTACTAACTGCAGGCAACTTATTGCAGTTACATTTCTTGTTTTATGTAGTGCTTGGAAACAATAAAAAAAGTAACTGAGATTTTTGATATTGTCAGAAATAAAGTTTTAAACATTTATACACATTTTGAGATGAAAGTTACTATATTGTGAGATATAAAGCCACATAGGGAAATAATACATTTTCCAATAGTAAGAAATAAAGATATAAAAAAAAAATAAAGTCAAAATGTCAGTAAATAAAGTTTCAGCTATGACAAATAAATTCGCAATAAGCTTTTTTTGTTTTTCTCTGGAATGGAAACAGCTTTCCATTATGGACCGTATTTGTGACATGCCGACAACAATTTCACACAGGAAACACATTTAAAATAAATAAACAAGCAAGCAGCATAGACGCTTAAAGCTATCAGACATTCTAAAAAAAGAGCAACCATAACTCAAAAACCTTACCCACACAAATGATATTGCCGACACAACCACCTATAAAAGTAGTCTCACCTCAAAAAGCTCAAATAACAATAATTGTACTGTGGAATTTATGTTCATTCTATTCTAATGGAATTCTATTCAAGGAGGTCTCTAAATCCCCACATCACCATAACAAATGTCTGCTAACTATTTTCACCTCTTCTGCTTCTGAAATAAGGATTTGAAGATCCCTATTACGTGTCTTGGCTTAATTAGACAACACGAACTGTTCTTTAAAGTAACATAACGATTAAAGATTTTACTTCAGAAGAAGACGTGCTATCTAGGCCCCACATTGGTATTCAACAAACTATGCTTAAGTCAAAGAGCAACCAATCAATCATATATAATCACACATAATTAAATGTAGGATAAAGGGTTTCTTCAGATCTATTATTAGCGCACTTACCTCCAATTGTGAATATTGCTCTTTCAATGATGTAAAGTCAAGTGTGACACCACAAGGTGCAGCTGAACCTTATTTCTACCAGAGCTGCTAAACATTATTTCAACAACAGTCGCTCTGCAAACTGCCTTTCAGCAAAGCTACAATATTTAATTTCATACTTCACATTTAAGTACTACCCACAGTTCAGTGCAATTTACAATGTGCAGGAATGTTTTTCTACTTAATGATGTGTGTTTCTCTTTCTCAAGTTGACCATAAAATATGCATCTGTGTGTGTCAAAAATATAGCCTTTTGGGCTTTAAAAATAAATATAGAATTATATAAATTAATTATATAAATGTAGAAAGTTTCAAGTCAGTATACTTAAAAATTCTACAGTAAGAAATGTATAAACACATGGCAACAACACCCTCATTTGCCATTAAAAGCTAAAGACATGCAGCGGGAAATCAGCACTGACTCACCTTTGATTGAATGCATTGAATATGTATTTGTAATTTCCTTTTCGATCAGTACATTTATAAAAGGAGCATATTAAAATGCATCACGCAAAGTGATTTACTAAGATTTGCTCTAGTCAATTCAATGGTATTTGCAGCATTATTTAAAGCGAATAAAAGCATGCCAGTAGGAAAAAAGTGATTCAAAAAAATAAAACAGCACTGCTCTTGGTAGACTGTGCTGGTCATTATTCTGTGTTCTTTAATGTGCACCTTGTCAGTAAACCACATGCAGACGTTTTCCCTCCCATCACCGCTTTTATGGAATTGCGTCTGTTTAGTAAATCTGGCCCATAGTCTAAATTCTATAATTGTGAAGTATTCCTAATTTCCTTCGAAGGCTTTGTCAGCTCCTTTGACAGCCTCATTTGTGTCATTTTGATGACATGCAGAATTTCTGACAATTACAGAGTACCAAATGTTCAAGTATGCAAGACACAAAAACTGCATGCCTCTTGGCACTTGAATCAACTGCCTGAAATCCTGGAAGTAGGCCATTCTTACTGTTAATCCAAGATTGAGTATTTATTTGATTTATTATACAACGATGTCAGTAAATGTTTAATTTCCCCTCATAAAAAGTATTCAGTTTATACACAACGCTCCTCTACACAATACCAGCTGCAGAAAATGTCAGTACTGTAACCACTTTATATGATTTCAAGCATCCGCACGCATTGCTTACTGCGAGACCTCTATCAGATTGGCTAAATGTCAAACCACAGGATTAGGTATGAAACCAAGAGTGGTAACATCGCAGGGCATATAGAAGTGCAGTCCGAGGCACTGCAGCACAACACAGTTATATAACCCAGAGATCTGTTCACCCAATAAGGCTACGAATCCTCATCACTGTTTATGAATGAAAAATAAATTGTAAGCTTATCCCAGAGCATGCCAATAATGAATTTCTAATGAGGAAATGTTATGATATGATCCTTGTTTCCTTACAAACAGTCATTGTAACAACCGTTCTTTTGTTTTTCCTGACCACCAATCAATATTAAAGCAATCTAAATCCTGTCTGACAGTAGCAGATGAAAAAGACATGGACTGTTATGAAAAATCAAGCTGTTCCTGAAAGAGAAGTCCCACTTGCACTCACCTGCTCATGATATTCAATCCCCATACTCAAGGTGTTGATGAGGATGGCAATCATAATTCCTCGATTAAAGTATTTGCTATCCACTATGCGTATCAATCTGTCTCGGAAGTCATCCCAGTACTGAGCCAGGCGGTTACGCTCCTCCAAGATTTTATGATGGGATGCACGGCAGGGTTTGAACTCTGCTCCATGGGAGAACTCGTAAACCACGTCCCCTTCTGATCTGGAGTAGTCTGGATCTCCGAGCTCCACGTCCATGCTCTCCAGGGCCCTAGCACAATACGGGCAGCTCAGGAGCTCGAGAAGCAATGGACTGGGCACCACACCAGCCATCTGCAGCAGCACCCGACTGTGGCCTACATAAGACGAAAAAAATTAAGTATTGCATTTGCGTCATGATGCATCTTTTGTGCAAGGGCCATATCAATTTATTTTTTTACTATAATCTTAACGAAGCATTTGCCTAATGATGCTTTTGCATAAAAAAGTAACAATGTAACAATTAGTAATCACTTAAAAGTAGCATTTGTCTGTTTCTCTTGTGCATTACTTCCTTCTGGATTGAGGACATCTCTCAGGAGGGACTGATTGCGCATGATGTCTAAATCATTCACATCATTTATTCTACCTGGCATCTAATTCAAACATCAATAGATCCCACAACCAACTTAATGTTTATTGTAAAGTTGCTTATTTGAATTATGACACACCTAAATGGTTCCAATTTAGCAGTCAAGCCAATAAAACCAGTTGCTTCAGCTAGTTTGTTAGGCTAGTAGCTTACGTAGCTAATCATGGTCATGAAAAATAGGCAGTGTGCTATGTATTTAGTTTAAGAGCTTTGCCCTCTCTTGGTCTTATGATCTTACAATCTTAAATAAAACTAATCGGTCTAATCAGATGAAGTCTGTGGCTGTACTCTTATACTAATGTGTTTCCTGAGTCATACACAGTGGCCCACTTTAGGCTGTGGTAATGAACTGAAGTGGAGGTGACTCAAGCTGCAATCAAAAATTACTGTTGGCAGACGCAGTGAATTTGAAGTAAACACGCAGTACATATTCGTGTTGACAGAAACCCACAAATAGTCATTCTGCAACAGACTGATATAGAAATGAAAACTGGCTTGAGCATGAAAGAGATGCCTTGGTTATCTGCGGCTGAACAAACAACACAAAGCAAAACCAAACGCACTAAATTCTACGCATTGATTTGAAACATTTACAGTACTGGGACCCCACGGTATATTTGTCACTGTAATGCTTTCAAGTGTTACACATTTAAAGGAAGTATAGAACAAAATTAATTTTCTTTATTAAATTGCTGTGTCTCCTACCAAATGTTTCAAATTTGTAAAGCGTATTTCAGAAAATATGGCTGAAGAAAGAGTAAAACTGTTCACAATAGTGCCACTAGATGACATATAAGCTCTGATCTTCTTTCATGGAGTAAAAAAGAAAACCAAGACCAGGATCTTGTCCCATTTTCTTTGCCCAAATAGTCAATGCACACCATAGTGTATACACAAAATACAATAAAACTAAATAAATAATAATAATGTTCATTAAACAGACAATTTATCTTAGTCTAGCACATAAAAGCTTTAGAGAATATCTATAAATTATAAGTTTATAATTAATTATAAATAGTTTGTATTTTTTATAGTGACATTTGGCATCACTGATGTCCTAAGACCGCATAATTCAATCCATGTGAAGGGGAATTAAAAAAAAGCTGTGGAAGAATGAAGTCATGTGGGTTAAGAATGAGGGTTTTATGGGTTTGATGCTTAGCTAGAAACCCCAGCAGATATGATCATTGTAATCCAACTGATCTTTTCTCTTCAATCACGGATAAAGCTTACTGCCTATCTGTCTGACAAGAGAAATCAAATGTTGGCACAAGATTTCAAAAGGCTTGATAGCCACAGTCGCTAGTGGAGTGCTGGCAGTCGCCTCACTCCTTTAAAGATTGTGTTAATGGCTTTAACATTTGAAGAATTGATTTTCTGCCACATTGGAAAAGGGCTGCCTAACAATCACTTCTCAGAAGGCCTTTCATTATCCCGAAGCCGGCTGTGTGAGGTGACTACAACCGAACCTGATATAAAGTGGAAACAATGGCTTATGAAAGAACTCACTATGTTCTCCCATGAGCTGGTGCAGCTTCTCAAAGGGATCAATCGCATCGCATCCTGTATTTGCATCTGACTCCCTCTGTCCTTTCCCTGCAGAACTGCTGCCAGTATAGCTGCAAATGAGGGAGGGCAAGATGGTGGGATAATTCATCCCGCCGTTTAGTCGCCCGAGCGCCGGCACATCCATCGCGGTGCTTGCTCGCCCTTGCGGGGCCTCCTGAAAGTCACCTTGATAAATGCTGTGCACTGACTGAGTTCTGGAAGAGAGATTGTGCATGGCGGTTGGCTGTGAGGACACGGTCAGTTGTGGCCCCGATGCGATGGACCTCATTTCCAGAGCCTCACCGGGCCCCATAGCGGTCACAGGACTGGGGCTTCCATTGCTGAGGTGACAGTGCTGTCGTTGGTGCTGTTGGATGAGGTTGTGGATGGAGCGGACCCAGTGTCCTCCCCCCCTGTGCCTGCTGTGGCCATTGGCCCCCCCGCCTCCTCCTCCTCCTGCCCCACTCAGCCCGCTGTTGGGGTTTACCTTCTTTCTGCGCTTGCTCTGCCAGCTGCTGTAGATGCGGGAAGCGCGGCGCTTCACCTTGCGGTACAGGTGGCTGATGTACCTGAGCATCTCCTCGTAGCAGCTCCCCGGCTCAGAGTAGCTGGCGAGGGTGCTGTCATTGGACAGGTAGCGCGCTCGCTGCTCCTGCATCAGCTGGTTCTCACGCTGCTTTGTTTCTGAGAACTGGGTTGCTATTACAACCAGGCACAGATTGATCATGAAGAAGGAACCCACCTGAGACACACAAAAGCCACTTTAGTTTATCGTCATGATGTGCTAATGTAAGAAGTCTTCAAAGAGTATCTCTAATGCCTGTTTTACACCACACGTATAACTGACGCATGCTGTATACACTACATTATATTCTGAAATATTAGTATAGTTTAAAATGTCTATTTGAATCATATTTTTTAGCATCATTACTCCAGTCTTCACTGTTCAGAGTCACATGATCATTAAGCTTGACTTGCTAATCAGGAAACATTTCTCGTTATTATCAATGTCAAAACAAGTTGATGCTTAATACTTTTTGTCGAAACCATTATTTTTTTTCATTATTTTTAATGAAAGATGAATCCAAGAATTAATACATTCATTTATTTATTTATTTTTTTCATTCAAGTTTTAATCAACTACAAACATTGATTAAAATTACTTAAATCTTACCTACCCTAAATTTTACTAGGTATATTTTGTAATTGAAAAGACATTCTGGCATAATAACATATCTGTCTGAATTGTAATTCAGTAAATTCCAATTCCTGTAATTCCAATTTAAATTGCACTTTGTTTCAAACCCACAAACTGAATTAAAGAGGGAATTATGTCTAACCATGATATTGAGTTACACTGCATATTGCAGTTGCAGTTATGCTGCTGCTCTACTTTACTCATGTATGCGGAGTGAAACAGGCCAAAACCATTAAATACTTTAAATTAGAGTATACTTACTATAATGAGCAATATAAAATATATAAAATTGTAAAAGGAGTGGGCATCCATAACGTAATACATGATGTCCACCCATCCTTCCAAAGTAATAACCTGCAAAAACAGAAGAGAAATTGAGATCAAATGAAGATAAAATGCTGTGAGACAGAAGATCCAAATGATCACTATCTTGATCTTGGCCAAGAAGAATATCAGTCTCAGGTGCCTGGCTCACATTTCTAACTGTGCAGATGGCTGGTGGCTCAAACAATGAGTTTTTAGAGTTCGTCTGGGGAATGAAAAGCCTTGCAAGTTTAGCATACTGTTTTTCTGCAATGGTTTTTGAATAATAAACGATAAATGAGTTAAACACATTTAAATGTAGAACACCGCTAAAGCACCTTGACCTGAGGTAAAGTTTCAAGAAGTTACTTTAGTTTAGACACTCAGATCAAAGGTGTCTCTAATTTGTATCTTGAGTTAGACACTAAAGCTCTTGTTAATTATACTGCTTCTCCCCATCATCTAGGGATTCATTTTGAAATGTTTTTAGGAGATAAGTACTAATGACACATAAATCAGAATACAGTCTTACAGTTCATGGCACAGAGTGATGCCAGAGGTCTGATTGTTTGTTTGATCGCAGTAAAAGTGGTAGTGCAGGCTGGGTTAAGTCTGTTAGCATTGAGTCCTTTGTTTTGGAAGCCTTGTGCCTGCAGCACTGCATTTCATTCTCATCCAGCTGTATCATTTAGCATTAGACCTCATGTTTGAACCCCAGTTCTTTCTATGCTGTCTACTAGATTCATTGTCTGCTACTAGAAAATAGACATTTTGCTATTTAAAGAGATACATTTCGGTTGTTTTCTTTTTTTCGATTTTTTTCGCAGTACATCCACTCAGTTGGCTTTAAAAAAGCTGATTCAAAACATATGCACCTTTACATTTTTTGCATATTTTATTATGGATGTATTTAACAGCCATACCAAGCGTAATTTTGATAGTGCTTAAGAGTCCAGTTGGGTTTAGTTTTTAATGGATGTCAGACTAACAAAAACTTGTGAGTTGGATTGTTTTCAGCTGGTTACAGCACTAATATTGCTGAATATTTCCTTATGTGGGTGTGTCTTCAACTACTGGCACTTTTGGCCAAGTGGAATTTTAGAAAGTAAACTTAAAACGCACTCTCAAGTAGTTTAACTTGTCCACTAAGAAGTCATGGGGGAATTCTGTCATTTTTGTCATGTTTTCTGAAATCAAAGATATTATACGAAATTCAGTCTATGAATTCTGTTTTGTGGTGTTGACAGATTAGTGTAGCTCCTCAGTTTAAGCGGCACATGAACTGCTCATCTCAGCTAATTTTTGTGCAAAATAAACATGAATGAACATCAGAAGGTATCTTGTTTTAACCGAGGCAAGATATAAATGCACCGTTTTACAAGTTCAAGTTCAAGTCCATCTTCATTAATCTCTATAGGTGAAGAAACATTATATTAGAATAACCTGCCCCCGGAGGTGTCATCTTATGAGTACAATCCAGGTCCTATTAAGATCTTATGTTGACACAGGTGAAAACCCTTCAGGCCCTCTTTTATAATTGCCTATCCTGTACCGTCATTATAACCCAGCCAAAAGGGACACCACGTGACTGACCCACTTGTAACGATCGGACAAATGAGACCGACATTCATTTCCAACCGAATGGAGCACAGGTCTCATTGTATGTCCGTATGATGGGCCCAACGCGCCCCTCCAACAAGGCCATGACTGTGCATATTAAATACGCTTAAACAGGTTTTGTGCCACCAGTCTGTCTGTGGTGATTCAACTCTGCTTATGAGGATGGATTGAAAGCACACACGAGTTATTATGCGGCGGGAAGCTTTTTCTGATTTAATTTCCACAGGCTGCGATATAAAAAATCACATTCCCATTGAAAAATCTCATCACTTTGCAGAGCTCCTCCCGAGCAAAGGGCCAGAAATGACTAAAACAGACATTTGCTCAGAGGAGATTCAATTATTTGGTGTGGTTGGAGCGTGCTTAACAAGACTTTGTTCTTACAAGATGAAAACTGAGCAATAAAAAGTTGTAAAAAGCCTCATCTATCTTTGCAATAACTAGGGCCTTTGACTTTAGGGAAAAGAACAACGACGACTCAACAAAAAGACCATCAGTGATTTGGAAACGATCTGGATTACAAACACCATTCCGAGAGGAACTTACCTGGAATATCGCAATCCAGGCATATCCAATATTATCGAAGTTCACTGCCCCTTTGTGCGGGTTGAGCTTCCCGGGCTTACACTCACTGTAATACTGGTTCCAGTTAACACAGCTGTTGCTGTTGCCTGTCCCATCCAGGCCAAAGTAGGCATATCCCGGTGGAGATGCATTTAAAGTGCACTCAACATCCCCCTCCTTAATACGGGGCACATGAATACAGCGCAGCATGCCATTGTCCTTACTGGAGGAGCAGATGAAGGGGTTGTCCTCACCTTCTTCATTCATGTAGTATGGCCTCATGTGTGACAGATTATAAAGGCTGTGGAAACACATGGAAAACAATGTGGAATACATGGCATGAATCTATAAAAACAGACATTAGAGACCACGACCATTAGAGATTATCTTTACATGAGTCCTTTACATGAGAGGACCCTGTGACTGTGTGTCAGTGTCAGTAAGTGTCTTAAAATATCAGATAACCTGACTATGAGGGCAATGCTGGTGCAGGATGTAATCAAGTGGTGCCACTCCCCTAAAACTGGACATCTATGAATTTATATTTAAATTTTCTATCTTTTTTTATCCTCAATGAAATAACTTACATTAAAACACTTCAGAATGGGACATTTCACTAGCTCATATTTCTAAATAAGACCTGGCAGGTGAAATGTTTTTGCTCTAGCATCAAAACACATGCATTCAGAGAGCAGTAATTTGTCCCATTGCATCAAAATATACAACTTATAATTCAATTCATTTTGATGACTGCAGTCTGCACTCATCAAAGCCTCTCAAGGCTTTTTTCATTTAATATGCTTTTCCCCATATACCTTTGTTGGAGGTGTGTGTACTTTTAGTGCTTGGGGACCGATGCTCAGCACTGGTTTTATGCCAGGGTTCAGTTTACAAGACTGTCAGCAGCTGAAATGCCATTGCTTCTGGCAACAGTCGGCTGCCACTTTGGATAATATCGGCAGCACTGACATGCTCCCAGTGGAGAGAGGGTAAGGGAGGAGAAGAGGGGAAGAAAGCTACCGGTTAGGTAAGAGAAGGACTGTACTTACGCTTTCACGTTATCTGGCATGAAACACCGATTCCTAAGAAGTCCAGCCCACAGCTGCACCCCGACAATGCCGAATATAAAGAAGACAAAAAAGCACAGCAGGAGGACATTGCCTAACATAGGCAGAGTATCAAGAAGCAGAGTCACCAGTATCCTCATACCTGAAATACAGAAACACAAATACAACACTGTTTTAGCAGTTGTGTGCTTATTAATTACTGGGGGGGGTTTCAAAGAAAAAAAAGAATGAAACATCTAAAATATGCTTTGTAAGGCTATTGCGCTTTCATAAACAAAGAGAACACAGTTCATGTCAGATATTAAGTGATGATTAGCCACGGCTGGAACTGCTTTGGCTAATCAATCAATTCCGTCCCATCCAAACAAATCCATATACCTTCCCCTTAAATAAGATTGCTTCCTTCCCTTCCATATCTCGTTACGCATACCGCCTCCACCCCTTCTCCGTCTCATTCACATCTTCCTACCAGGGGCCAAGCGGAGTTCGAGTCGGACACCGACCTCCAGGCTCGCCCTCTGGACAGCATTCCAAATACGCATAACGCATAAATATGCAAACTCTTAAAGTGTCCTTTGGCTAACCAAAAATTTTTTTTTAGAATTGACAAACTGACATAAACTAATCTTATTCTGCAAGTTTTACATCAATAGTTGAGAAAACCCCAAAATTTGAAAGCATCAGGTTGGATCAACTCTTTTAGTTTTCTTAACAGTTCCTTTTAACAGTGTACAGTGGGTATCGAAAGTATTCAGACCCCCTTAAATTTTTCACTCTTTGTTATATTGCAGCCGTTTGCTAAAATCATGTACTTAAGATGTGAGGAAAATTGCAGTTTATTAAGGCTACACCACATGACATTTTTAGAGTTATTGGGTTTAAGTTGGAAAATGGTACAAATGTTTTTTTCAAAATCAAGAAAATATGTTTTACACTATTTTTTTATAAAGATATTTCCTTTTCTTTTTCATGGAGACCCTTACTCATCATTGGTCAATCTGTCTTATAGGTTATAATCAGGTCAGAAATGTGTTTTAGAGGGAAATTTCACAACTGGGGGTACCCGGAGCCCCCAGGAAAATGTATTTTTTTCATTTAATATGCTTTTGACCATATATTTGCCCAAAATTTAAAAGCATCAGGTTGGATCAGCTCTTTCAGTTTTCTTAACAGTTCCTTTAAACAGTGTCCAATGGGTACGGAAAGTATTCAGACCCCCTTAAATTTTTCACTCTTTGTTATATTGCAGCCATTTGCCAAAATCATCTCTTCTCCCATGATAGCTCAGTTTGGCTGGACGACCAGCTCTAGGAAGGGTTCTGATCGTTCCAAACGTCTTCATTTAAGGATTATGAAGGCCACTGTGCTCTTAGGAACCTTAAAGGTGCCATAGAATGCATTGAGAGAATATTTTAAGTTGTTCTCTGATATGTACATAGAAGGTATGTAGCTTAG
>JAUMHQ010000048.1:9609108-9620366 GCA_032361165.1 Enteromius paludinosus
CTACCCACTCAGATTGTGCTTCCTCCGTGTTTATTCAGCAGCATATATATCTTGAAATTGTCTTTTTTTGTGCTTTCCTCTCACTGTTTTTACACCAGTGGGCCCAATTTTTAAATCTCGCCTAGGGCCCCACAACCCTTCGGGCCGGCACTGCTTAAAGGGGTATGTTTTTGAGGATTTTTCATCACAAAATTATCTTAAATTACAAAAAATATTTTCTGCAGATGTGGTGGACTGCAGACTCAGAAGTAAACACCCACTGCTGTGATTGGCTATAAGTTGTGCATGTTTGACAGCCTACCTCATAAAGATGGATGCTGCATTGATTTAGGTTAAAAATGCAACATCAGATCCAATATACAGTAGTCGGCATAGCTCGTCGAAGTGTGCTCTTGTCATTTACCTACTACAGTATGTGCTGTCTCGTGCAAATCAGTGGGCGGAGCTTAACAGGCAGTGATTTAGAATCATGCGTTGATCTTCTTCTGTCATTTTAGCAAATTGGATGCAATATAAGCTGATTTTAGATTAACAAAGTTCTGAAACTTACAGAGAGCTTTTATATGTGAAAAGATCAAGGGAATTGTGATTTCTCAGTTCCTGAACCCTTTAACTTGGGTGATAACCCAGGTTAAAGCACTTTGCTTAGCACTTTGCTTTTCCTGGTCAAAAAAACAAAACAAAAAAAGAAGCCATTTTAATAGGCCTGTCATTTTTGAACGAGGAGTGTGGCTTTGTTTCATTTTTCACAAGCTAAAAGCATTTCAAAATAAACTGTTTCCTGTTTAAACATTCAAGGAAGTTGTGTGATAAACTGTGCTCTCTTTTTCAGATCAATGAGGCCTATGATCAATCAGTTCCAAAAAGAAATACAAACCCTTAATTGGGGAAAAAAAAAACCTGCCAGACTGAATCCAATATCTGGTGACAATAGTATCATAAGTATCATTTTTGAATGTGAATACTAAAAGCGTAACAAAGTGGAAAATATTTGGGGAAGTTTTTATACCCTGTCTGAACAAGGTCAGCTTTAGCCAGGATTTGGCTCAGTGTGGTGACATTATATAAAAAAAGAAAGAAAAGAACATCCTCTCTGGGTCAAAATGACCCAAACACCACCAGAGGAGCACATAAACCATCTCAAACAAATGAATCACCATAAATACCCGGTTTTATCTGGATTTCGCAGCATGACAGACACTTACTAGGCACTCTGTTGATGGCTCGCAGGGGCCTGAGCACTCGCACAGTCCGGATGGCTGACAGGCTGGCGTTATGACCATCCAGTGAATACTCCATCATCCTGAAGAAAGCAGAGCAGAGGAAACATACTGCAAGAGTCAGACACTAAAGGTCAATCTCTATAACCTTTCCTTCTGTCGATCTTACATGAGGATAATGAAAGAAAAGAGGTTTTAAAAGAGAGGTCTTCATGCATTTATCACTCTTGTCAATTTAAAGGTCATTTTAAACAACAAGGGTAATGTTTTGTTTTTTTAATGGTAAATGAATCAGAGCACTGGGAAATCTCACAGTAATTCTATTTCCCAACTGATGGCCTGTAAATCGAGTGGCGGGTCCCTCTTGGCCAGCTTTACCGTGGTGATAATGGTTAAACGCATGAGTGACAAGTGAGAAAAAGGCGGGATTCCTCACCCTGCCATGACAATGAAGAAGTCCAGGCGGTTCCACGTGTCCCCAAGGTAACACTTCGATCCAAAAATCCCCAGGGCTATCATTTTGATGACCATCTCCACAGCAAAGAAGGCAAAGATGCAGTCATCAAACACCTGTGGACGCACATGATATAATCTCATAGTTGGACAGACGTTGTAAAGGTTACATAAATGTCCAGGACGAAGAAGTAACTTTATTGAATTCACGTAACTGATTACATTTAATTACTTTTCTAACTTCTAATGAACGTTTTCAACTGTTCATCACTTTTGAAACATTTAAACCAGGCGGGATAATCCTTACAGTATCACTCAACACTGATTACTGTCAGACTTTCAAAATCCTTCATCACTAAGATTATAATAATTACATTTCACCACAAAACAACCACCACAAAACCAGACTTCAGCACCTCTTTTCACTTTGAGATTAGTTAAATCTGAGGTTAAATACAGATTTAAACTCATAGCAAGAAATAATTTAATAGCTATGATATGGTTTGAAATCTGATCTTTGGACAGTTATGACAGGAGACACCGACATTAACCAATGCCTTAAAAAAACTTTTTTTTTTTTTAAATGAAGAATATCTTGTTCGCAAAATCTCTTTCCCCAAAAACCTACTTCACGAGTTCGAACTTATAACTAATAAATATAGCGAATTTGGCATGCTGCCCGAAGAGAAGACTCAGGGTTCGGTGTGCTCCCGAGCCCTAGGTTTATCAACCCTAGCGGGCTCGGGGAAAAGCGAAAGAGGGGCCAATGACCCGATCTGAGCCCTGAGTGCTCCTCCGGGAATTAGATATGGAGGAGAGGGCGAGGAGGCGGGAAGCTAAGATCGAGATACTGAGGGAAGGACTACTAGTTTTTTATAGGGAGTTGCTTGTATCTGATAGAGTGATGATCTAATGGTCTAATGAGATGATTGATACTGATCAAGCGAATAATTACCCGTGTGTGCTTCTCCTAAAATTTGTTTAGCAACATCATACTTTGCTTAGAAAAATTACTTTCCCTAAAAAAATGCTAAATATCCAAACTGCATTTCAACTAATTCCCTCAAAAAATATAGCACTCTTCTGTAGAAGTATCCATACCTATATTCAAGGCCATAACCATGTCTTGAACATTGGGGAAGGGATATATATATATATAGATATAGATATATACATAGTAACGCAGTCAACGCTGACAATATATCCATTCAAATTACCTAATCGTTTAAACTCTTGTATAAAAATGTCAAATTTGTAATCGTGGTTTAGTCATGTTGCTTAACTAGTAGGCTGTATGTTTTAATTATATAAACTAAGTTACATTTGTATGTTTCTTCTGTGTGCAGTTTTGTTCATTTGTTTCAATTTCTCCCCGAGATTTTCTCACAGGCTGTGTGTGTCTCAACTGGCGTGACCTTGTTACTGTTTATTACTTATTATCAAGCTCCATTTACACGAACGCAATACAATCATTCAGCTTTTTAAAATAGTTTCCAAACTAAATCACTACATTATTTTTCTCAGCAACAAAGTGTTGTTGAAGTAACTAAAGTCACAACTTTATTATTTGTAGAGATAAACAGATGCAGATCATTAACACATGCACATTTCACCTCTCTTTAAATGGGCATATTTCAGAAAACTGAATGGACAGTCAGTCAGCAGTTATCTGGAGCTAAATTGGTCCCGAATTAAAATGTGACCAACTTTTTTGACAAGAGTAATACATTTACCCTTAGTGACCTTGCACAATGTCATTGCAATTAATTTCATCTCCCACCTCATATTATTTTCAGCACAAAAGTTTTTCAGGTGAATGCAAAGTTTTGAAAATGCAAAAGCACTGAAGAATAATTTTTCATCCCTTCTCTTTTTTTCCCTTCCATCATTATGTCCTTTTATGGAGCTCTGTACAGATTCCTGTTCCTGTAGCTGAAAAAATGAAAAATGTGCAGAGTACTTCAAATGTGTGTATATAAATTTGGGCACCATTTGAGCAGTTTACAGGGAGAGAGTGAGAAGATCAGCTATGATTCATTTTGTGTAGTATTTTCAGCTCTGGCCTCTGCCGACCCGATCTCCTAAATCCTGCTGATGCTGATGTCAGGCTCTTCTGGACATAAAAAATTTCCCACAGTACCATATATAAAACCCAGTTCACTTTGGTGGGAGCGTGGGCAGGATTACAGAGAATTACAAACCTACAGAAAAACAGCCTCTCTCTCTGATATCTGGCAAAGGTTCCAGTGACCCCTAAGCCTGTGCGTGCCACAAAACATGGGCTAAATGCCAGATCTTTGCTGAGACAGTCCTATAAACAGACACTGGACACAAAAATAATAAAATAAACAAAGAAAATAAAGGACCAATGGAGATTATGTGAATTCTGATGTACAGAGGCCCTCAAAAAAGAACCTGGAGATCTAATCCACACCTATATTTCTAATTCATATAAAATTATTTTCAGCTAAAAATCTGATTAATTGCTTTTATATTTTCCATTTTAATCTTGTTTTTTTACTTTTATATTTTTTCCTATTCATATTTTCTTTTATTTCAGTTAATATTTCATTTATTTATCTTATTTAATTTAACGAAAATGTTTCAAGGGTTTAGTATCAGTTTTACTTGCCTATAACAACCATGATCCACTCTTAAAATGAATTAATTAGGTCTCAAATGATAAAAAAGAAAAATGTGATGGTGACACGTCTAGTATTCTCTAAGAACACCTGCTGGAACTTCATAAATTCACAAAAGCAATCACTTTAAAACTAGTAACGCATTAGAGAAGTGAAGTTAGTACTGAGAAAAGCTCTAGCAGAATTTGTTGGTTTAATGTTATTAGAATGCAATGAAATACCTCCAGTTTTAAGTGTCCAAATGCTTTTACTGTATCTTGGAATGACGTTTGAAGGAACATTATCACATTACAAGCTTTCTCTCAATGCATGATGGATTGAGACTTACCTGTAGGACGACACACCACTCAGACTGGCACCTGAGGTCCTCACATGGCTGGAACATGCCCAGAGTCACACAGTTCAGCAGAATCACCAGCATGCTCACATGCTCAAACCATGTGCACAAGAGTCAAGGGAATATATCACAGAGATCACACAGTCATTGTTTCTGAATTGTGTTCTGTCAATTGGCTCATGTTCTGTCAATTGATCAAAAAAGACATCAAAACAAAGAATTTTGAAGAATATTGTTACAATAATAATTTTAATATTTACTTTTAATAGACGCTATTTATAAATTACTTTATGTGATGCAAAGCTGAATTTTCAGCAGCCATTACTCCAGTCCTCATTGTCACATGATCCTTCTTAATTAATTAATGCGCTCATTTGCTGCTCATTAAACATTTATTATTATCTATGTTGAATACTGTTGTAATGCTTAATATTTGAGCAAAGACTAAGATTTTCTTTCATGATTAAATATAATAAAAGCATTCAAAACTATGTTCTAAATATCTTTTCATTTAACTAACAATCAGTCTGATGCATCCACGCTACAGTAAATGGAAGCATTAATTTATTTAAAACACAAACAAGCAAAAAAGAAACCGTACTGACCCTGTACAGGAGTGTATAAGAGGCTCATTTGCAAATGAGCAACAGTAAAACTTTTCCAGCATTTTATCATCAGTGGGGGACCAATGCTTAAGACATCAATAAACTACAGTATATAGCAGCCATGTCAAGCATCCAAGCAGGCATAAAATGTTCTTCTCACTGCTTAACTGCTGAAATATTTAGAGAGTACAACAGGAACAGGGTTATGTCGGTTTGAGCCACACGACTATTGGTTCCAGCTCTGTCTGAGATGTCAGATGGAATAAGAGCTGTCAGCGACGAGGCCGAAACAAGCGACTGCTGCCGCTGTCACCAAGCGTGACCCATTAGCACCTTCGTCGGCGCTGTCCGTTACCCTGAAGATCATGACTAAAGTGTCCATCATGACCAGCGGCCGTCACACATCCCAGACGCCATAAATAAGCACCAACAACACCCACAAGCCCTTGCTCTCGAGATCATCTCAGATCATCTGGCCCGACTTGTGCACAATCGTTAAAACATCTGAGCTTAAACCCTCTGAGAAGACAATCGTCATTCTTAAGGTTGAAATGACAGCCTTGTTATACCAAGGGCTTCGTAACTCATGTTTTATGCAGGTCTGCTCATTTAAATGGGGCAAATGATGGGCACTTGCTACGCGACACACAAATGAGAAATCTGAATAACGCTCATTTCCATAAGCCATCACAGAGCCTGGGATTGTGGGCGTCATAACTTTGTGTTCCCTTACAATGGAGCGTTGACTGAAATCAGGTGCTGATGATGAATCCTGAGGATTTTTAAGTCATCAAGCCTTTGTCGGAGCTTCACAAACAACAGAAAAGGTGTAAAGAAGAAAGACCGGAAGGGGGGGGGGGGGCACACTGAACCACTAAAAGCACTCTTTGAAGATTTTCTATTCAGCTTGCACACAATGGAGAAAATTAGCCTTGGACATGATTTCCCAAGATGGACAGTGGCCACCCTGGGGGTGTGACAAATCAGGAGGTGGAATGCTTTGATTTGTGTTTCTTAGATGCAGGACCGAAGATTATGTCTCAGTCGTGCTTCCAAGCAGATCCAGGTCCCAAATCCCACTTCACAGGCCTTTCTGACTGGCTTAAAGATGTTTCTACACTCTCCGGGGAAAGGCAGGAAATGAAGTGGACTTTAGTAAGTTATGCTAGAGGTTAAGAGACCTGAAGGGCACATGAAGCAGTTAGGGTAACTCATGGTGAAAGACATGCAACGGTTCTCACTTACGGTTCACAGAGTGGCTTAAATTGATAATCTGTCACTTTATAAATAATGGTCTGTTCTCATGAAATGAACTAGCCAGTTTTCCGGCTCGACGGTCTATCCATCCCCTTAAAAGGTAAATGGAAATGCATTACTACTAAAATAAGATTTTTCCAACCACCAGTCGAGCCAACTCAAGGGAGGAGGCAAATGTCACAGAAACCCAACCATTGTAAGAACTGAAAAGATTGTTTTCTCCTTCCATCAACCTGCGTCTTCAATGCTTCAATACTTCTTTAGAACTATTCTTCTCTTTTGCAATATTCTTATATAAGTCTGTTGTGATCACCAGCGCTACATTTATCTGATTAAAAATACAGCAAAAATCTATATTGTGGAATATCACCATTTAAAATAACATACTAAAATAGTTTCCATTTGAAAATATGATGAAATTATGAATTTTTCAGAATCACTACTTGGACCTTAATATAAAGCATTGCATTCTTATACTCAAAAACCTGTGCAGTGCAAGATAAGTCATCAATAATTCTGCTCTATTTTTCCTTGTAGAGAAATAACAAATGTGTGTTTCTGGTAAAGGTTAATTTTAGCAATTTACATAATGTTATTTTGAGTGATTACACTCTTATATGATTGGTCTCTGCCCACATACAGCGATGTGATTTAATTGTCTTGTATTCTGAGTGAGTCTGATTGATTTATTGATAATCTTTCCTGATAAAATGCCTTCCATAAACTTTCCTCAGAATTTTAGCAGCAAGAACTGATTCCTTGTCAGAGCGGGTCTTATTTTTGATTTTACCATCAGCAGATCTCCTATGTGATCATGCTTTCAAAAGCTATGGATATTAGGGCATCCAGCAGCGTGAACGCCTACTAGCGACCAACAATACAGCGACCTGGTGACCTGCAGTGATAAAACTGCTATCTCTGTGAACGGGGCATTATTTTTACTCATTCTCTATACAGGAACAACATAGAAGACTTGGCTCATCTGAGTATTTTTTTCACCCAAAGCCTCCAGTTATTGCTTTCAGATCAGTTCTAGTAATGGGGCTTATGGCAGTAATTTACTGGGCTTTCTGCAACATCACAGGAAAGTTGCACGACTTTGATGGCTAGATGGAACGGTGTTTGTGCAAGAGATTGCCTGTCCTTGAAGTACTCATCCTGCCAACTAAGTGGGACACAGCCACGGCAGACTGGCTCCTTTATCACGCTCTCTTGTGAACATCTGCCATATGACTGCATTGCAAAATGTGTCTGTGTGTTAGAACAAACCTTCAGTACGGCTTTTCTGTGGTAGCCGCAGCTACCGCCCTGATTGAAACCCACTAACATGCAAATGCATGACTCACTGGAAAACTATTGAGTTTGGAAATCACACTTTGAGCTTAAATCCCTGTTATTCTAGCAGTTGGCATCGTGTCACTGAATAAATAAGGCATTTAGTTGGCAATTAAAGCAATAGTAATAAGACATAATTAACAGAGGTGTTCATTTACACATTCTAGGTGCTAATGTGGGTTTTTGGCACTGCTGTTACCATTATCAGCAGCAGTTCCTTTATTTCTTTTCTCTGATAGCTGCTGATATTATAACAGCATGACAGTTTTGTAAAAAAAAAAAATACAGAAAAGATTTTTTCAATTTGTTCAGTGAACGGCATATTACATTATTGCACCAAACTTTAACGATTAACGTATATACTGTACACTATTCCAAATTTAGTCCCACATTTCGAAAGTGACAGGTTAAATATAAAAATATATTAGGTTTGTCATTTTTGTTGAGTATAATTAGATGCAATGTGAGTCGATTTAAAATAAATATGAAGAGAAAACGGAACCAAACAGAAAAACTTCATTTTATATGAATACAAATATCCTACAATGTTAAAGTTCCTTTTCTGAGAAACCCTTCATAATGACAAATGGGCTTCCTCTGGGCGCTGCTTTCGCCTTTACTTGGCAGCATCATGACGATGTCAAAAAAAGGACTGGGAAGTCTCACTGTTCAGTGTCACTGCTAACAATTGGATTATTTGCTTGTTGCTAGCTTAGGAGAAAAGGATTAATGAAGCCATCACATTGATTAAGCCAAGAGGACGGTCACAGCCTGCCACCTAGACTAATGGACCCCACTGACACAAGGGTGACCGGGTTCTTCTGATTCAGCCAACTCATCACAATGCAAGTGGAGACGCACTTCTCTCCTCCGCTGTGCGTTCATTAGCAGAGAGCAAACTCAATCAAGGCCGTCTGTAATAATATTCACCAGCAGGGTCAGAGGGTCTAAACCCAAGGTACAGAGACACACAATACTGTTGCGTTCTTCCAGTACCTTTTGAACTCTGTGCCGAACAGTATATGAATACTAAGAATACGGCTGTGTTGTAATTCTGAGAAGCATATTTATTCAAAAATGTACCAGACAGAATTATTCTCTGGTCAAACTCAGGCACTTAAGGCTTATTAATTATTGAGCTCGATTTGATTTATACAATGGCAAACACATCGACAGGGTGCCAAATATGTAAATAATGAGCCGAAGTTAAAGAGAATGAGAGTTACAGTAGCATCAATGAGGATGACAACTGAGAATTAATGTAGATTTTCCACCAAACATGGTAATTTCCTGCAGAATGTCATTATGTTACTGGACTTTTAAGTTATTAATAATTAATGTAATAATCAATATTCTATTAAAGCCACGTATAAATTGCATCTGTTTTTGAGAAATGTTTGGATCATCAGTCATCAAAGCTTTGTAAATATTGGTCACAGACACCGAGATTTACCTTATATTTCACCAAGCTGATTACTCACTAAAACCTCCCACAGATTCCATTTTCATGCCATTTTAGGTCTTACTTTGATGTAACAAAGTTGTTATATCTAAGTGTGTGAGTTGTTTACTTAGTTTTTAAAATTAGTCTTCCCATTGTATTGTTCATTCAGACCGATTCACGAATGTGGGAGGTGGGATTTATCACATGACTTTCCCCCATTCGTTCTCAGTTAACCCCCACCAAAGTCCCAGCACACTTAGGGGGTCTGTTAACACTCAATGGGCTCAGGGAAGGTGACACAAGCGGACTCCTGCTGTAACTTTACCTGCTGTTGGAAAATGTTTCTTTAAAAAAAGGACATTGTTTTGTAGTAAATACTGTTGTTTAATTTTGTACTTTGTAATTTTTTTTTCTCATCCAACGGCAACTGTAGGAATTTTCACTTATGCTGTTTCGATACATTACATGTATGTCTATTGCCTACATACTGTAGAAAATAGCTGCCAAGGTCATTAGCGAAATGGCCACTGAGTGAAATGACTTGCCTTAAAGGGACTTTGGGGAGACTTTAATGGAGACAGCAGATCCTATGCTTTAAAAACACTGATTCAGCATACTATTTATGAACTATGACACTATAATGATGAGAGGGAATGGGAAATACAATAAAGCCTTCCTGCTTCGGTGGATGTATCAGGCTGTGTTATTGTAAGCGGCTTCTTAGAAATAAGATAATCTCATTCTCATTTCCTGTGCTCTCTATTCACCACCACTTAACGTCATTAATCCTTTACATTAAATACAGCTGAAGGTCTGACCTCTTTATTATCCCTTTCTCCAGCGGTGGAATTAGCCAACTGCCAGATGTCAGCAGTACCCAGTATAAGCCATCACAGACCAGCGTAAACTAGCACAGAAACTCCTCGTAAGCCGGCTCTTTCAGCTTGGAGCATGATAAAGTACCAGTTTCCACAAGCTGAGTGGCTTTTAATGATCATAGACCTGGATAAGTAAAAGGTTTATAGAATGCAGTTGCAAGAGTCGAGGCACTTATCATTGTCAGATGGCTGAATTCCCACGACAGATCCAGCGGATCTGAGAGCAGCACCATGCCAGCTGTACTGCAAGAAATCCTGCTGATCACATCCAAACCATCCTCGCTCCTCTTAGTCTCCACAACATGCTGCTAAATACTTTCATCCGCAGGAACAATAAGGTGAAACGGTCCCAGGAGCAAAGACAAACTCAAATTATCAGCCACTGATGAACCAGAATCCGTGAATGCTTTTGTGTGCAGAAAATAGAGGTCAGGGTGTTTGATTGACAGGCAAAGTCACTCCTAACATAGTAAAGTGACACAAAAACTCAAGTTCCTTAATAAATTGCACTGATACAGCTTGCATAGTGCAGCTTGTGATAAGGGCAAAAGGTCAATTCATGCACCTCACTCCCATGTCGTCCAAGATGTGTTTCTTTCTTTTGTCATTTTAAAAAAAAGTTTTTTGAGGAAAACATTCCAGGATTTTTCTCCATATAGTGAACTTCAACGGGAATAAACGGGTTGAAGGTCCAAATTTCTGATTTAATGCAGCTTCAAAGGACTCTACAGTTGAGGAATAAGGGTCTTATCTAGTAAAACGATTGGTCAATTTCTTAAAATATAAACTTTTGAACAACAAATTCAAAATTAACGACAGACTCAAGCACATGGACAGTGTCAGAAAGCGAATGCGTATTTCTATACTATATACAAGACAGCGGCAGTGGTTGTAATTTCTACTTGCTTTTGAACCCACACTACATTTGCACTTAGCGTAACCAAGTGTCAAGCCAATAAGTGACTGAACGCCAGTGGGCGGGGCCTACGGTGAGAAGAAGGCTGCGTCCAAAATCGCATACTGCTTAAGTAGGTACTACATTTAAAACCGAACGTACTACCCGACCGTTAAACAGTACGTTCTATAT
>JAUMHQ010000048.1:9631703-9651728 GCA_032361165.1 Enteromius paludinosus
CAATGGGTGTTTCATTTTCCGACACATGCTGTAGCGTTAGACCAATCATAAAGGACTGCACCATCTGACCAATCACAATGAGGGCTTACGGAGAGGCGGGGTTTAGACAAACTGATTCTTCGAACTTCTTCACAAGAGTCGTTTACGAAACCTATTTTTGGAGAAAACTAAAGTGTTTTTTGACCTTGCATACATGTAAACCTGTTTTAAGACACTCATAAAAATAATATTAGCCACCTTTAAAATAGCATAATATGGGCAATTTAAGGGACACGGTGGAGGTTGGTGGAAAAAATTCAGGGTGGAAGGAAAAAATGTTTTTCAAATGTTTAGAGTTCTATCACAAAACGTGCCGTGTTCTCTCGTGAGAGGCATCTGCATGGTGCTTTGCACTTTTGTTGGCATCCGTACAGAAAATCATTTTTCACGTAAAATATCCTTTTCAGGTGTCTTTCACTGACGTCAAAACCATGTCTTGAACTAAGCACTGACCGTATTTCTTTATACTTCAGTCCATGTTCAGAATAAAACTCTATGAATTGTTACATCATGAATGTACAGAGCTGTCTGAATCACTGGAAGAGTAAAGCAGACAGGAAGTGTTTATCTAAGCTCTTTGGATTATGCCAGAGAATGCTAAAGTTTTGTGAGGGAATGCAAATATCTTTGCGAGACAATGCAAAAGTTTTGCGAGTGAACAAAAAAATCTTTGTGAGGGAATGCAAAAAAAAAAAAAAAAATGTATCCTGAATTTTTTCACTCACCCCGAATTTTCCCACCACCATGTCACTTTAGTGGCTCTGCACACTAGAAACATTTAAAAAATAATAAAGGTTCCATTAAGGAGTCTTTGCAGCAATGCCACAAATAAGAACCATTTCGGGTTCCCCAAAGGACCTTTCAGCAAATAGTCCTTGAACAAACCTCTTTTCTTTTCTTTTTAAAGAACATTTTAATAATGCTTTGCACCACAAAGAACATACATGGAATGGAGAGTTTCCAGAGATGTTCAAAATTTCAAAAAAGAACCTTTACTTTTATGAGCATAGAGAAACTAAAATGCTTTCAGCTCAGACATCAAGTGATTATATTTGCTTAATGTAAAAATGAAGTCAAATTACACTAACTGGCAACTTTCCAGGTTATCAAAAAACACACTTAGCAACAACCTTCAAATCCCATGAAGCTCTTTGAATGTAATCAAGGTCTTGCTAGCAAACTACTTACATAGTTGTATTTTTTAAGATGTATTTTGCAGTATATTTCAAACATTGATTATTTTGAACAGGTTTTCTTGAAACAAAAGCTTTATTTGCAACACTAGTTCATTCCTTCATAAACGATATTAAGGATGAACTTTTTGCTCTGATTCAACATTTGTAATGGGATCCATTTCAGAACTCGTTGATTTGATGAATAACTTAAACTCTTAAGTTAAGAAATGACCTGACATCCATTTGGAGAAAATGAACTGGACAAATACCTCCGTAATAAAGGCTGCTGAAAAAGTAGTTAGTCTCATTTCTGATAAATAGCATTTGGAGCAAAACACCTGACAGCACATTATCACATCACTGAGGTACAGAACACGACCCTTAAAACTTCCGATCTGAGGGATCTACCGCAGTTTATTGTTTGTTTGACCGACACAAATGAACACGGCGGGTATAAATTGGTCCAAATTGAATTTTAATTTTCCATCTTTTCCTCTCCCACACCAATTCCCCTTTGCCCCCTCTCCACACCATCTCATAACCCAGGTCATTAATAATGTCTAATATTGACTCAGCAAAGCCCATGCTTTCGGGATAAAGGGGTGCTGTACTTTCTCTTGAAGTGTGAGGCATGAGCTCGTCTGTTGCCTGGCAACCAGGTAGTTCCTAGTAAGTGCTTCTCCTCAGAGAAATCCCCTCATACTATAATGCAGTGAAAGCCCAAAGTGCCGCCCACATGCCCCTCCCAACTTACCTTTTATGAAACTACCTAATAATTCATTTCCAGTGCAAAAACTGCACGCATACACAATCGGAAAATTTCCGCTGTAATGGGATGCCCTGAATTTCACGTATTAATGTTTTATCCCCATAAAAGCTCCGTTTTAAATTTGATCTAAATCCAGAACGGACATTGTCTTTCTGTCATGCGGCAAAATACGCTACTGTGTTGAGAACATGCCTCATAAGCCCCACATAAACTAATGTACCACATTGCCATGACAACCTCAGTGTGGCGGACAAAGACCTTGCCGTTAGCACACAGTTTTTGCAATGCAGTTTTTATTTATTCATCAGTTTCTGCTTTCATCGTGCACTGAGAATGCAGTGCACAAACTCACATGATTGACAGCCAAGCAGGAGCTGTAGCTTACATAAAACAGCAAGACCGGTCGAGGCAGGTGTGAAGATGTGAGGAACGTTGCCCAACAAAGAACATTATTCATAGTTTCTATCTGACTACGAGGAAGAAAATGCACATCTTTTCAACCTATGGCTTGTTTAAAAAGGATATTTCACCCACAAAATAAACATTCTGTCATCATTTGTTCACCCGCATATTGTTCCAAACATATATATTTTAAGGTATGTTAAAGGATTTGTTTTCATCCATACAATGAAAGCCAATGACCCTACTGAAAAAGAAATATAAATTTATTTCATGCTAATTATACTACAAACAAATTAGCATTCCTCTACTCATACCCTGCAGTTGTATTTTTGGTATACTAAACTATACTGTTGGTAATAGTTTAGTTTGGTAAATTGGAGCAGCTAATTTTGTGTTTAACACACTTTAATTGCAGAAGAAGTCCAACTAAAGATATACTGAATTGTAGTTTTATAAACCAATTTCGGGAGGAAGAGAAACCGAAACAGCTGTTACTAATTTTCATTCAGTACCGCCTTCATCGTAAGCCAATCCAGTCCCTATCTCTCCACTATAAATATTCCAACTTCCTTCCCTTCCGTATCTCGTTTTTTGCATACCCTCTGCCTCCCCTTCTCCTCTGTTCGGTCCTTCCAGGGGGGCACGCAGGGTTCGAGACGGACTCCGAGCCACGCCCTCATTAGGGTACGCGTCACTAGGGCTCGGGGTTCACCGAACCCCTGGCTTGCCCCCGGCAGCACGCCAAACATGCTTATACTATTATCATTGAGGAAGCACGAACTCGTGAATTATATTTGATTGCACTGAAGTAGACCATTAAACTATTGCAAGCATACTTCAATATCTCGCATTATGTCCATATGTCAGTAAATGTTAGATTTGACCTCAAATTATTTTAAAAATATGACTTTTCTACTAGGGGTACTTCCACTGACTGGTACATTTTTTTAAATATCTTTTTGTGTTTGTATCTACAGGTTTGGACCAACATGAGGTTGATGTAATTTTGATGCAAAAAAGAGAAAGATGCTAAAGTGCGGATTTGAAATAGACCAATATGTCCACCAAAGCAAATCATTCCTTCCCATACGAGCAGCGCGGTAATCGTTAATAATTTAATTTCTGAATAAGGCCAAAGGAAATTATATCAGATGCACAGATATTTCATCACAACAGGAAAGATCAGCACTAACTACTTTTCATCCTGTTTCTGTTCCTGATATCTCTGGCAGTAGATTTGATGCTGCACAAAGCCACTCCAAAACATACAGAGACATCTTTAAAAATGAATATTATTTTCATAAGCTTGACACAGTAAGACTGCCTATTACGAAGCCAAGTCTCTTAAAGAGATCTCTGGCATAAAAAGGGCATTATTCATTATCCACACAGAAATCCCAGACAAACAAAAGGAGAAGTTTACTCTCGGGTGCATTTAACACCTGCTGAACCATAAACCTAACACAATGCTTTATTGTCATTTTCAATCAACTGAGCCTTACCCTCCTCGTGTCCAGTTGTCACTCTTAATGTACATTTCAAACTCACATCAACACCTGATCCGCAGCTTTTAACACACTGTCATTTGTGTGTGGTCTCCATTCAAAGTGTGAGACGGCAGCTGAATCAACACAATAGTGAAACATTTCTGTCAGAGAGGAGCCCGGCTCGACAGCATGCTGGGATTTGGGAACGAAAACTTCAGAAGCGACTTCTGTCACAACTGCCATTATAAGCGAGACTCAAATACAGACCCGGCCCATCAGATAATGAAAAGCATGGTGTCGCTTGCTTTTTAAGGCTCGCTTTCGTTTCCACAGATGGGAAATTTTTTCATGCCACCGTTGGCTCTTTCATGAGCCTGGAATACATCCGTCCCCCTCAAACGGAGCGGGTCCCAGCTGGCCGCCGCTCCCCAGGGAGGGCCATTGCGACCTAAACAGCCACCTCCCACCAGCCACTCAAATATCATCCTTTCAGTTCCCACCTCGTATAAACACTTCACAGAGCCAGGTGGATTTGAGGTTCACCAGAGGGACCCGTCCATGGCAGCCTTCAAAATCGATTGCCACTTAGTTTTTCAATTATGCCCTTTGCTTCTCTGCCTTTTGTTTATAACCGTCTGTTGAGAATAAATCACACGAGTCTATTGCACCACACCTTACACGACCAAATCAATAACCGCTGGGATCAACAACACCTTGGAGACTGTGACATGTAGGATATACATTGAGTGAGCGAGCAGAGAGGATTTTGTCTTGTTGTGCTACGAGCTCACTCATAAATATGTTAATGAAATATGCAACAGGCTGTTAAACGCACAAACGTTTTTCCTAGTCATTAGGATTTGCATATTCTTAATCAAGAGGATATATTAAAATCTATATGCTTGACTCATTAATATTAATTATGTGATGTGATATGCGTCTTGGGATTGAGCTAGTTCAGAACAATCCCAGTAAAGTGAACCTTTTTGACAGATGGTGATTCAGTTCACATCCGACACACAGGAGATTATACAATATCCATAAGCAAACATAATACAAGAACCGAACGCACAGGTGGACTTTTAAATATAACACAAATATGTTTTCATAGTCAACAGGAGTTGCATATTGAACCAGAGGAGGAGCAACAAAAGGTGAGGGAAAATACTACAAAATAAAAACATATATGCTTTGCTAATGAATTATTTATGCGATGGATGCCATGATTGACTAAAAAGCAGGTTAAGTAGGTGCTTGTCAGCAGGGATTGATTTACTTCAGATGAATGGCAGAAAAATTGCAGGCTGGTTATTTAGTTCTGGCAAAAGCACATTTATATAAAATACATAAACCATAAAATACCCACAACATAAACACGATATTACAATGGCCATGTCTTTAATATAGTAAAGTGTAGTAACCATGGTTTTTGGCATTTGGTGATTATTTGGCATAATCATAATTTGTATTACCTAAGTTTTACTACAAATACCATGGTTAAACTAGCACGGCAACACCACGATTCAATTTTAAACAAAACGTTTTTTCTCTCTCTCTCTCTCTCTCTCTCTCTCTCTCTCTCAGGCCAGGGGGAAAAGTTACCATTGGAATATGTGTCTTTCTTTATGTCACAGATTATGTTCCTATGCAAACTGACATATTTTTGATCATGTTTTAAAATGTTCCAATAACGATGCAAGTGTATGGCAGATAATGTAAAGAGAATGTTCTACTAACGTTTCTGCAAGAACGTTTTTAATAACTTTTAGAGAACGCGAGCCAGTTAGGAGAATGTTCCCTGCTAGCTGGGTCATTTGTGGTTACCTTGGTTTAACTGTAGTAATCATGTTTTTTACATTTTATTTGTAGCAGAAAACCGTGGTCCATTTTTGTATTGATTTAAAAGGAAGCAGATTGTTAGCTGAATTTGAGGCTATTAAATACTCAAATATTCTTTCGTTGTCAACACGATTTTTGTGTTTTTGGGGCATATTGACATGGCTCTTTTTATTAATTATGTGATGTGAGGAGTGCCCTGATTTGATGAAAAACATGCAAGTAGATGCTATGACTCAGTTTGGTTCATTGTCTGTGCAAAATCTAGCTGATCTATTACAGGAATGTATTTGAGCATGCTAACCAGCTAACTAAAGAAAGCAGCTCTTTAATACGTTTCCTTTGTAACTGCTGATGCATTGTTAATATCATTTTTTAAACACTTTTTCATCATTAATACAGTTTAATTACAATCTTGAATTATTATCATGCATCTTTGTCTTTGTTGATGAAATGGATGAGCACTGATTACAGCAGTTTTGCATTTTACTTTGATTAAAATTCTGCACACATATCAATACAGAAAACTGTTGCTAAGATACACATTTTCTTTTTCACATACTCTGTGTCTGTTTTTAAATAAAGAAGCTTTAAATCACTCGAGAGACTGATGTTCCAGCAAGCAGCATTTCAACACCAATGTCTGAAGCTACAGTATCGGCCGCCCTAACCCCAACATGTGAAACCTGTCCAAATTGCTTCTGGAGAGCAGGCTGCCACCTGCTGTATCATTTGTAATCTTGAAAGAAAGTCCAAACTACGCATCCAGACCGCTGCCCCTCAGTGACTCTGGCACGAATAAGTGTTGTTCTGTCATTGTTAAGCCTGAGACCCATTATCATTATCTAGACGCAAACACACAGCGTCATAAAAATGCCATCCAGAGCTATTACCACCCCTGAGGATCAGAATGAAAGTTTAAACTTGCATCCGTGTTTACATTCATGAGCAGACCCACGAAGCTCGCGTGTGCTGCAGATAAAAAAACAGTTCATAAATGTGCGTCATAAGTACAGGCTGTCCTTTAAAGGCACAGACGCCCGTGCCTCTAACGCTTCTGTACATTTGAAGTCATAAAACAGCGAGAAGACTTCGACAGGAGATTTGTACGGACCTTGTTAGTTCCACGCCATTGCGCTAAACACTCCGTGAGCCGCAGGCCTGAGGATATACAGAAATCCAGCTGAACTGATATTAATCCTCAAACGCTCCTCTAATCAGCATGCTTTGCCTGTGACTGACTCCTCTTCTCCATATGCCCTAGACCAATAAATCATTCAGCTTCTTTTCCTATAGCTACCTTCAAAGACTAGAAGTTACACAAGCACCGGTTCCCATCAGACTCTGATGCCTTTAACCAAAACAGCATTAGATCTCCAAGCGTCCACTCTAATTTCATCCTTTTAAACACAATGCTTATACAATCCTAAATCAGGACGTACTGTAGGCTTATGATCTGAAGCTATTAGTGTATTTGTTCCTGTCTGTGTTGTGCCCTGAGTGGGGTTTCAAAAACAAGAACATGCTGAGAGACTGCAATCTCTCTCTGTTTTCTCTGTCTCTCACCCCTTCTCTGCTAGCACAGACTTTCTTTGTTGCTTTTGTGATGCACAACCCATGACCTATCCCACAGTGCCGAGCTTCACCGTCAAACCGAATGATCCGCACCTTGAACACATGCTTCCATTTAATGGTGAGAAGTTGCTCTAAGCGGAAAAAGATCAAAACCTGCAGCAAGACAAGCTGGCGTTGTGCTAGTGTACAGGAGAACATTTCCTGATAATAGAGGAAATGATACAGATAGCCATCGTTGTTTCTTTTGTAATCTGCAGCTTGTATGATACTGAGCAAAATCTGGGATTATTTAAATGATGACCCTATTGATGATTTGTTTCCTCGTGAACTTGAAAGCTCATGAAATTAATCTAGGTTTAAACCAAATGCACACAGCCTTTCTTAATTAGCACATCTATTCTTAAAAACTGGAAGAAAAAAAAATGTTCCACAAAAATAAGAGAGCCGTACAGATTTGGAACAACATGATGCAATTTAGATTTTTGTGTCAAGTATCGCTTTAATACATTCCCCACCTGAAACAGCATTGCAAATTGAATTCCTAGCACTCATAAAACAGTAGGTAAAAAGAATCTATATATAACTTACTAGCTCCTTTAAGATTTTGATGGACACAGTATCCCTGTGTGACGTGACACAACTGGCATTGGTAGATCACATGGCTAATGTAGTATGTCTGGACTGTGTTCATGCTACAAACATGCTTTCAGAAATGCAAAAGAAGTAACTACTCAGAGAGTATATGACTTTGGGTGCAGCCATGCACACGCACATGGCAACATGCCTGCTCACAACAGACTGAATGTTGTCATTGTGGTCCAGGTGTACGTCTCAACAGGATACTCGCATGGCAACATGACCATTGTACACATGATCTATATCTGAATTCACAAAAACACATGTATACCTTCCTGCTTAAAGGGCAAGTGCCCCAGCAAACAGAATTGCAAATTCTATTGTGGTTTGAGAGCAGACATTTTACAAAAAACTAGGCAATAATGATAATATTAATAAGTGGAGTCATGTTTAATTAATGCAATATTTTAAACCAATTTTTTGGAGAAGAGTTGGCATCAATTTCAAAAAATGCCACATGCACAGTCCTAGTATCCATGCTATTGGTGTCTACAATATGTCAGAACACAGATTAATCATCACCTCAGTTTAAAAGTGTTATGGCCTCGCAACACGTGCCTGAGGGCGGGAAAGCTCATGTATGACTAATCAAAATAAAGATGATACATACTTTCATCTGACAAGCATGCTTATTTGCAGTCTTCATTCTGCACTGATACACTGATGCTAGCGTATTAAAGCGCCCCAAAAACAGCCACACACAAGTGTTAGAAGGCTCGGTAAAGCAGAAGAGTGATCAAAAGACAGAAGAATATAAATGACCCCAACATATGAATAATAAAACAATACATTGTAATACATTTCCTTTTGTGCCCTGATGGGGGGTGGGGGGGGGACAAATGGCTGATGCTCTCGACATTTCAATTTCTGTTGTTCAGTACATTTGTCTAAATAGTCCGTGGAATGATGCACATTGCCATTTCTCTGATGCTGCACGCAGTAACCCATGCTTGGTGCATAGGAACATAAGCCAAGAGATATTTGAGCTGCCGTTTAAATGCTTTGTATGCAAAGTGCTCCCCCACGAAAAATGTACACAACTCGCTTAAAGACGATTTAAATGGAAAATGCATTTGCACACGACACTAAGTAGTTCACAAAACAATCACGGAAATAATACGAATTGCAGTGTGGTTTTCCATATCCTCCAAATATCCCACAGAGTGCTTTCTGTAGCAGAACCATATGACAACAAACCCATTAAGTGTCTCTACACTAATCATGGGTCTAATTGCACACTTTACAGCTGCCAGTCAAGAAGTGCTAAAATGCATAATGCACTTCAGACCACAACATCATAAATGTAATATAAAAAACAATTACAACCCAAAAGTATTCTGCTTTATGGCTAAACAGCAAAAAGCAAACCACAAAATGGACGGACGTGCAGTGCACAGGAAGTCCAATTCATCATTAAAAACTAGAAATTCTAAGCACTGTATTTAATCTAGATCATAAAGCAATATCTACAAAGTGCCAGGCTGCATTTTGTGCATCACTTCAGCAGAGAGCTTGAGCCGCCCCTACAGCTAATGAAGCTATTTATAAAATAGTGCTCTTAATTGCAACACTGCCAAAAGGACGCATCTTTGGGAAGCCTATACCGGTGGGAGAACGAGATCAGCTCTTACTTGCTGAAGTTTCCTGTCAAAATACACGCAGGAAGCTGCAAGCTGCCACAGCAACCAGCCAGCCATTCAGCATACACCTACAGATCTTAATTGATACAGAAGTACTGTCAGGTCCGAGAAAAACTAAATAGGAACTTATCGATTATTGTGCACGATTAATGCCGCAGTCGTCGGCGTTCTCTTCAAAAACCACATACTTGACCTCTGAATAGCAGATGGAACATTATTTAAAAGGATATGGGTTGCAAACAATCCTGAGACACCAGCTCCGTGGACGAGTGGTCTGTTTGATGCAGAAGAACACCACGGGTGCGAGTGCCGGGTAGGGGGGCTGCTCCTCCTCATCTGAGACCAAATCCGGAGTGGGGTCCCTGGCCCCGGACCCCTGTGCCTGAGAGCTCTCATGGACGGGGATCCATGTGCTGCTCTTTTCCTCATCATTGCCGATCTCCTCACTGGGACCGGGCGCCCGGTACAGGGCTGAAATGGGAACTCTTACCTCTCCTCTCTCCAAGTAATGAAAGTGTTCTCTCCCCTCGCCATCAGTCATGATAAAGCGTCTGACAATGGTATCCTACAGTCAACAGAACAAATATGTCCAGTGAACAATGACTGTATGGCAAGCTGATTTAACAATTATTCCTTTAAAGTGACTATTATGATGTTATTAGTATTTATTTTGGAATACTAGTAATGGTCTAACAGTAACTGTAACCTTCTTCGATTTCAGTAGTAACTACTCATTAGACATGGGTATATCACTGTACAATGGTAACAAACGATTGCCACTCAATTCTAGAGAGATCTACAGTTATAGATGTCAACTGTTTATAACTAGTATGTATGACCTTTGTTGCTGATTGCATTTTACTTCTAACTATTAGGTTCCAGTGCATTTCTGCAGTCATTAATTACTAATCTGAGTTTGTTCCAGCTTTACCAGCATACATTTATTTGATACTATAACACAAAACACTATCATAAATGTTGCTAGTAACATTTCTCACATGTATAATGTAATGACTAGTCAGATGGTTATGTTACAGCCCATTTTAAGATGTTATATATATAGTGACCGATTGGACAGACAGACACCATTGAAATAAGTACAAGTGTTTAATAAATAAGCATAGCATCAAATGAATAACTATTAGTGAAATAGTGACTAGTAATTAAAAAAATAACAAATTTAATGTAGTAGGCTACTAATAAAATTTGAGGGCATAGGTTTGAATGTTAAATCGGCTTGCCATAGGATGTATTAAATGAAGGATAGTTGATTGTCACGGTTTCGTACAGTGAAGAGATAAGCGCGTGTCAGATGCATCAGATAGATCAATATCAAGCTTCATTTTATTTCATTTCCTAGTTTTACATACATGGCAATAAAAAGCACCACGAATCGATACTTGCAGTCATTAAGTTGCTTAAAAACGTTTCGCAAATGATATCACAACAAATCTGCGCACAGCTGCCGTGCAAAATAATGCTCTTAACAATATTTATAGGCTATCAGCCTGCAGTTTGTTTGTTTTTTTTCCTACACAAAAACATATCCTGACGGAAATTGGTTTTAAGTACAACTTACAAAACAACACAAATAAGTTACCTTATAGATAAGGAATTGGAGGTTCCCATAAGCATCTCCTTTACTTTCAGTGTTCCGCAGAAAAATCCGTTCTGGTAAGAGACTGAGACTCGCTGCGATCCATTTGTTTCTTTCAAATGCAGTTTCTGCCTCTTAACGATGAGTAAGTCCTTCGATTCTCTTTACAACGAACAAATCTTGAGAGATTTATCCCAAAACATGTCAGGGTATCTCATATGTGAAGCGAGAAAAGCCATTATCCAAAGAAAAAACTGCGAGAGGGTTTGGCGCATCTATGTTGGTCGGGATTCTCCCTTGATGTGACACGCCAAACTTCTAGTGAACAGAGCCCGCGAGCACGTGACGCTTCCCTTGGCTTTACCCGCATTACTTCACACCTGCTATACTCTTTTATCTTTCTTATTAAGACTGGATATCTTTAGACATGTCCAAACACGCTAAAAATCTTGTCATCTTAAAATACGTTGATGGTAATTGTAAGCTATCCACTAAATAGCCACAGGGGGAAATCTGACTACAGTTAGCTTATTGGGAATAATAAAAGTGTATGCATAAAGAAATTGATTCGGCTAAATCCGTCCGGCATGTTCATCACGCATGTATTAAATGCAAGTTACCATTTAGTTTTTTTTTTGTTGCTACTAGAATCTATTTAAACAGAGGCAAAATAGAAATACGTGTTGGAGCTGACAGTTCAGTTGTGACAGAAATTAGAGGCATTTTATTAAATGTTAATTAAATAACATTTAAATAGGTCCAATGTATTAAATAACGTTAATAATAATATAATTAAATCATTAGTAACTGGTTGACCCGGTTGAACTCAAAGCAGACGAAAAGAATACTTCAGGATAAAGAATTACGTTTATGATTTTTAAAAATCAGCTGTTGTTAATAAAAAACAACAACAGCTGTGAAATCAGCTCAGAAAAGTCAATAAAATAACATTGTTTGTTTAACAGCATCGTATCACTGGAGCTGTTCACTCAAAGGTATGCCTTTGTATTTTCTTTAGGGGTAAAGGTGTCCCTTTGAGGGTACTGCCTCTCAATGACAAGATGTTGTACACTTTATTTCTGAGAGCGTAAGTTGGGCACATGTTTTGTTCCAGTGTCCCAAGAATCAGTTAATAATCATTTTTACAAAAAAAAACTAACTATAGACTGGATGAGGGTTTTGTTGTTTTTAACAATTCATAAAAGTTAGCTATATAGGCTGGTCAAATATGACAATAAAAATGCATTCAAAGTGGTCTACCATTTAATAAATACCTGATTCATATGTTTCTGCACAGTGTCTTTAATAATCCCTGCATGCTTTCCTATGGCTCTCAATAATAAACCATTGTTTCAGGATGAATCAATACTGCCTCCAAAAGGGTTAGACGGTTCTGTAACCCCAATACGTCTTCAAAAAAAACCTCTGAGAAAAGCGTTGTACACAACACAGTATCATTGCTTCCATAGTATATAGACTCTCGGCAAATTAACTGTCATTTTGAATAAAATCACCTCCAATAGATCAATTATTTCACACAGATAATCAATACACTGCTCCGAGGAGCATGACCTCTTAAGCTCGGAGTAAGCATGTGCTCCTTACAGATAACAGCACTAGTGTTTTACTGGATTTAGATTGCACATGTGCTGTACAACAGCAGTGAAATATATATGGGCCGAATGCATTATTGAGAGGCAGTGGGCGAGTCTACATGCTTTCCATCCACGCTCAAGTTATCTTGTAAATGAGTACAGCAAACCATAATTTGAAAAAAAAAAAAAAGAAAAAAAAAAAAAAGCTTTTAATGAATATCACATGAGCCCAGCTACTGCAGAAAATCACAACACATTAACATCAGACGGAAGAAATGAAGGCAAGGCATCATTTTACATGCCTATCCAAAAAACAAAGCTTTTTAAGCTATTACCATAAAAATGTTTGTACATCTGTGTGATTATATGACATAAAAAATGACACTATATCATATATTATACGTTCATGCTATACAGTCTGTGTACATACAGTACGTGCATATTTCTCATTTTGCATTCTCATTATGACATATTTCTGTCAAATGGTTAATCGCAATTAATTGCATCCAAAATAAATGTTTTCGTTTACATAATATATGCGTACTGTGTGTACTTATTACATAGAAATACACATACAGCAGATATTTTGATAATGTTTACGTGTATATAATTTATAAAATATTTAGGCTACATGTATTTTTCATATATAAACATAACCTATTTTTCTTAAATATTCATGCATGTGTATTTATTTGACGTACAAATGTCCCAGCAAAAATGTAAAAAAAAAAATAATAATAACATTGATAAAAAAAAAAATATGGAAGATAAACCTCTCTTATGCTACTTGTAACTCTAAGAACGAAGATACATTTTTTTCATGTTATGAGTTTTAAGGTTTTTTTTCTACATTATGGTGTCACACCTTCAGACACAGTCCAATTTTTATTTGTCAAATGCCCATATACATACTAAATATACTCAGTACACACACAAATTATGTATCAAAAACTTTTATTTTACAGTAAGTCACTGTTAAACAGCACTACATATCTCATATTGTAATAATAAGGAGTAGTTTGTATTAAGTAAGAGTTACTTGCTAGTCTTTAATGACTTACTGAGATGTCAGACTCTACACCGTCACTTGTTTAATTGAGGAAGATAAAGACCATAGATCTATTGACAAGTCTGGAAACAGGTGTGCGTCTTAAATTACACTGAAATGGATTTGATGATTGCTGGGGCCAAGGGGTTTACACAGTTTGGTGAGCATCCAACAGTTGTGCTGTGTCAACTAAAACTGCTCCAATATCTGTGGTGAGAGAATCTGACGCGTGCTCACAGACGGGGGCATGGCAGCAGCACTATCGACCTGTCAATCATCCCTCGGGTGGTTAATCCTGTCCCACCGCTCCTCTGTTCCTTCCCTTTCAGCATAGCAATACGTTTAAAAGGATTCTAGAATTTGAAGGATTCTGTTGGTTTTAACTGGTTCTTGGGCCATTAATATCAGCAAGCACTGTCTCTGTTACTGTAACAGGTCTATTTTTCTTTTCGAGACCTTACAAAGACAAGATTCAGCTTGATTTGAACGGCATATTTCAAGGGCCTTCTTCTTTCTACTTTACATTACGCACTCATCCAGGAGGCACACAAATATTGCTCTTATCCAAATGTTCTATCAGGTGTTCGTCACACTCGGCTCCTTCAGGCACTCAAACGTGTCACGTCACTGCTATCTTCTGAACAGCAGCTGTACATTCCAATCTGTAAAGCTGCTTTAACCCTCTAGTTTCATTTCTCCAGGCTTCGCATCTCATTATCCCGGTGGCTGAGGAGCCATCTGGACACGGTCATCATTTTCTGCTGTTGTGCTTACAAATACAGGGAGGCCGACTTAAGACGGTGGATCTTTTATTGAAGATATTGATGGAACGGAAATAAGTAATCCAATGGGTATCTGTTCCTTTTTATACAACAGGTACTGGTTTTCTAATCTGCTTAATCAGGGGTTATGATATTTAGTATATAAGAGGATTGAGCGCCATGTTTTCATTTTCTTCACTGCGACAATCTGCACATGGCTTGTGGGTCTAGTTAACACAGATAATAATACTAAGTTACAGTGTAAAGAAAAAGACGTACAGTATCAAAAAGAGAGACCTCAGACATCTTTTGCTTTGATCTTCCTGAATGCTTTAATCCTTCAGTACAGAAAGAGAGATAAATGATCTGCCAGACAATAAAGTTGCAACGCCAACATCTGCGGACAGAGTGATAACGTCCAATTTTTGTGAGGATGAAACATTTCAAGCATCCGTGGGCAGAAAAACAGTGGTAATGAGAATGGCCTTCACTGATTCACTAACAAGCTGAGGCTGGAATAACAAACTGGAATAAAAAGAGAAGACAAAAACCAAGTTGATATTCATCCAGCGAGCCACCGCCCCCAGTCAGCATTGTTTATAGTCACAAAACCCATAGCCAGGAGTTCTTTAGACAGAGGATTGGCTTCATGAGCCAGATTTGACACTGGACATTAAGTGACAACCAACTCATATTAATTCTAGTCTGGATCTGGTAAATGTTTGAGGATAAGGGCATGTCACACAACCTGTTTGCGCTGGCATCTGTATGATTTGGCTGCTTCTACAAAGTGACAGATGAATTTGCACCAAAAATACGTATTATTGGGCGCTCTGGCTTTGACATCAATAACTTTGTTTCCGTCCTGTTTGTGCTCTATAAACTCTAACTAACCATATAATCACCCAGCAGGCACAGGATATTAATTTAACATCAGGATGACATCAGAAAATTTGGTGGACATCAGCATTTGATGACAATTTGATGTTGAACTAATATTGGATTTTGGTTTAACAACCTAAAAACAAAAAAAATATCAACGTCGGGCATCAAATTACTTAATTAATTAAACAGATAAATAAATTGACAGTAGACATTGAAATGACTTAGAATTTTGGTCATGTGACATCACAACAGAAACTGAACCAAATATCAATGTATTAAGGCCCGTTCTCACCAGCATTGCAATCATGATAACTATAAAGATTACTATAAATATATATTTGTAGAAATCGTTGTCAATTTTAAAGAAAAGCAGAGTCCACTCCACAAGTATAACGATAAAGGCACAAAGAAAATATATAATTGAAATAAATTTCAGAACATTTTTTTCCCCAGTTGATGAACGATACAAACATTGACAGCCAGTCAGAATCCATCATGCTATCACGAGCTGCAGAATTTAAAGCGGCAGACATTGTGTGGCCATGCTCTTAAGCCGGTTAAGTTGGTGTGGCACTCACAGTTAAACATTTTTAAATATGCTTAGACGTATTATTCATAATAAGATCTATAACATTCTTTTACGAAACAGATTGGGTAAATTCTCATTTCACGCTTGAATTTCTTTTTTTTCTTTTAAACCGAATATTGCATCATTACCTCAAAATCTTGTAAATATTATTTCCTTTCTTCTTTTTGTTGCAGATAACCCTGGAGGCAGAGCTGGAACTAATCTATACAGGATGCTTTTCTTTCAGGTAGAATAGTTAGACATGATGTAATCTGCACATCAGATCCCAGCTCTTGATCTTTGACATCAGCACCTAATTTCCCCAAAGTCGACGAGGGGCAAAGGCTAAACGTTCCACAGCAGAGGCATATTTATACACCTCGTAAAGCCTATTTCAGTTTCTTTGGCACTGCGAGAGCTATCATGAATCTGTGCACAGGGCTCTGGGGAAGCTGTTGGAAAATGATAAGGAGATGAGGAGCTGTGTAATGCACAAGCTATCACCCACTCTTATGATGGAACTAAATCATGCACTGTCAAGTAGTAGTAGCAGGACCTTGAATGAGTCCTCCTGGCTTGGGGTGGTCCACTGTACATCTGGCCTTGATGACAACTCTATCAAACACACTGAATCACTATCCTCTTGTAATCTAATGTCCAAACCATAGCAGGAAAGGGTCACCCACGAGTTTGCCCTTTAGACTGTCAGTAAGAAGGTCAGGAAGAGTGCAGTGTTTATCCGTGAGCTTCTGGACCCTTAATACCACGGTGAATTTGATTACAGTAGTGCAATTATTGTGTTGATAAAAGGAATAAAGTCATATGAGTTTGCATTAGCCATACGGCTCATTAAATTAATATACATTCATTTTAATAACCTTTCTTGAGAAGCAAATCAGCATATGCTTTCTGAAGCCTGACAATGGAGACTGGAGTATCGTTGATGAAAATTCAGCTTTGCCATCACAGGTATAAACTTGAGTCCAGATGTTAATAAAAAAAAAATAATAGTGATTAGAGTCAGATTTTTTAATGCATTTTTAAATAACTTAGACTGAAATGCAAATAGCTGTTTCTGTGGATATACAGCTAAATCTATTTCAGTTCAGTATTATGGGCAAAATATCCACAGCATCTCACTTGATTAATTTGTGAAAGCTAATCTGTCAGAAGACACATGAGTCACCTCTTCCCTCTGTCACAGCAGTTCACACTGCCAGGGTTGGACAGCATTTGCAAATCAGTAACTCTGCTGAGCGGTAATCCGAGGCTTTGAGATCTCCAGTGGGGTTTTCTTTGTGAAAGCATGCTCATTAAACTTGTGTCTGGCTGGCCCGACTGCGTTTAACGGAGTTGTTTGCTAAACACAATGTAAAAAGCACCATGTTGTCTTCATGCAACAACCCCCAGAGATCATTCTCTCGTACCAGCCCCCGAAAACTGAAACCAAATTCTTCTATTGTATGAAATAGAATAAGTTTTATATATATATATATATATATATATAAATCCTGGGACCTGCTTTTGAAACGTTTGGAATGACATGACGGAAAAAATTCTCAATATCTCCAGGCTATGGCATATTTTATGACAACATTGAATGACATGACACCTGATACCATGACATGAAAAATAGCATGTTATTTGTCCAGCAGAGTGACCAATACTGTCACAGGATTTATCTGTCCAAGTTAAGAGGGATCCACAAAGCCACTATTCATCACATCGGAATAATGCGCACAAAAGCCTGTCAGCAGACACTGTCTGCCAAGAGTGAGTGATGACCGTTCCCTGGATTGGGCACGAGTCTAGTGTCTGTGTAATGAGAAAGGACAACACTATACTTCCTTTAAACACTTTACAAGATAATTTTACACCCGGCTCATAACATGACAAGGAGACGTAGTGATTTATGACGCAGACTTCCAGCTCCATGGCAAGAACCCTCGACAGCAGCTTCCAGTGCATGTCTGTAATACGCACCACAGATCAAAAGGGTTTCCCAGACAACTGGCAGGATCCCGTGTCAGCTTGTTAAAATCCTCTCCTGATGCAGACGTGGAAAAGGCATTACTGCAAATGCACTTTTTGTCCTCTAATGGAGCCTCTCTGAAGCTACGAGAATTACCAGAAAACCAGTGACATGCAGAGAAATTTACACATTAAACATATTTGCGTGTATGCCAAAAATGACAAGCCCTGAGGTCCAGTGATTATGACTCCAGCGCCGGAGATCTCAGGGAGAACGACAATTTGGAAATTTGGGAGAGCTAATTCACTGAACAGTTGCGTACAGCAGCACAGAAATCTATAAGAAGCTACAATCCAGATTAAACCAGACACGAAAAGCGCTGAAACAGCATTGAGTTGTGAGCGTTTAAATTAAGGCATTGTCATTCATTTGTGTAAATCATGCTCATTATAGATTGCGCCTTAACACTGTTTACCTGCCACAATTAGCAATGCACTAATAACGCCTGTGAAAGCAGGTGTTTCTGTGCGTGTCATAGTCTTCATGACAACTGTTTATTTATGAAATAATATAACCCACCATATATTTAGACAGAGAATGCAGCCAATCACACTTTGAGATTTTTAAGAGGTAATTCAATATTATGAAAAGCATTCAAAATCCACAGTGTCATTTCTGTCACTATATTGCATGATGTAAATGAGGGGATGGAAGGGACATTTAAAATATTTTAGAATAAAACAATATTTTTATTCTATTTTAAATAAATGCTTCTTTTTTGGACTTTCAAGTGACCTAAGAATTCTGAAAAAAAATGTGTACTGGTTTAATCACTGACAATAATAACAGATTTGAATAATAACAGCATATTTGAGTGATTTATAAAGGATCATGTGACACTAAAACTGGAGAAATGATGCTGAAAATTCATTCAATAAATTCAAATAAATTACATTTTAAATCAGTTATTTTAAATGATAATATCTTACAATGTGTTACATTTCTTATATTATAAATTACAATAATGTTTTTAATCAAATAAATAATCTGAAAAAAAAAACCTTTAGTCATCAAAGTTGAGTAAGCATACAATTTTCTAAGGGAACTGAATATGAAAACAATGAAGACAATATGTCCACATAAACTATGATCATGCAGATCATGCAATACAGGTAATTTGTAGAAGTGTTCATTTCCATTCCCCCATTATACCTGCTTGTTTACAGAGCCGTGTCCACCAGAGACACAAAACACTGCGGTCAGCAATGTAACACAGGGCTTGTACCTACTTCCATCAGTGGGGCTTTCTAATGGATTTCTTTGTGAGGTAATGACCTCAGGAGATCTGTAAACCTTCTGATTTCAGCTTCTGTGCTCGCTGTGTGAAAGAATCACACAAGGGGTAAGTTTCACATTAGAACTACTCGAGTGATGCAATACATTTGCAATGGTGAAACATTTTTCTAGATGAGGCTATAGCACAGCATGACGGGTAGAACCCTGTAGACAATGGGACTTTTATCATTTTTTTATCAGTGTGTTTATGTTTGCGTGTTATTCATACTCACCGCATACGGAGTTGTTCAGAGGCACACTGGTTTTGACGCGATTTTATTCTGCAATTTAAATATATATATACATGTTTTATTCAGTATATTGAAATATATGTGAAATAAATATTTTTAGTGTTGTTTATTTATGTTTATGGATGCTTATGAGGAGTTGATGTGCTCGAGGGCTCCCATGTTTGCAATCCAATTCCCACTCCATGTAGCGATCCAATTCCTCAATTTAAATATATTGTGATATTCTATTCCTAAATATATATATTTATACATGTTTATTCAGTATTTTTAAATGTATGTAATAATTATATGTAAATATATGCTTTATAGGACAGTTAAATGCACACACTTGTGTCTGTTAAAACGCTAATTTTTGCAAGTAAACACAGTAATTTATGTCTTAAAGGTGCCATAGAATGGAAAACTGAATTGACCTTGGCATGGTTGAATAATAACAGTTCAGTACATGGACATA
>JAUMHQ010000048.1:9669118-9687168 GCA_032361165.1 Enteromius paludinosus
TCTGCGCATTTCGTATGTTTCTCTTGTCATTTGTTCTGTTCGAACGTATGCGCACTTCGAAGTGGACCTCACCGAATGTTTCGCCATGATTCCAGTTCGAAGTGAATTTACACATTCCATTCAAAGTGCATTTAAGTGTGCGAGACGTCATTTAAATCGTATTCACAATTTACGGAACAAATCCGTGAATTAATGTTCCGAAGTGAAGTGAACTTTAACGGACACTGTGTAGGGACCATGTGGATTGGGAACACAGCTCATGCACGGGGCTCTCTTCTAATGAGCGGATTATCAGAATCAGGTGCGTTAACAAAGAGAGACACGCAAAATATGCAGAGCAGGGGGCCGCAAGGACCAGGATTGGGAACCGCTGCTCTAGTAAGATGATCTGGCACAGGCCTAAAAATCTGTGTGCTCTGCCCCCCAACTTCTGCTATTCGAATCTCTGCAGGGAAGCCTTACCTGGCCCTCAGGGTGTTGGGAAGGTTGCGTGGGATCTCCACTTTGTCCGACACGCTGTCCCAGCAGCCTGTCAACATTTTGTCCTCCTCTGTTACGCAGTCCAGGTTGTAGCATTTTCCATAGGGACCCCATGACGTCAGTCAATGACGAAACGTCATAGTGGCTGACTGAAAGGGAACGTCTCGGTTATGTATGACTGAAGTCGGGTCGCGATCGGCTCCTCAGCAGAAACCTAATGGTGGTTTGCACATGCCATCTTATAAACCCCTATGTACGGGGGGTGGCCTGGCATACAAAAACCACTGGCCAATTCCCATTGCCGTTTTCTCCAAAGATCAGAGTCTATTGGTCTCCCAGGAGAGACCCCATGATGTCAGTAAATGACGTAACGTCTCCATTTCATCCTTCGGGGTGCCCGATAAATCAGCTAATTAACTCAAAACACCTTGCACAAAGAGGTCAAAATACAAAAGGTCATTGCAAAAGAGGCTGGCTGTTCACAGAGCTCTGTGTCAAAATTGTGAAACAAAAACCATAAAAAAATGTGGGGGATATTCACATAGAGTGCGCACAGACGTACGTAAGATTCAGCTTTGCATTCCTTGTGTCAAGCCACTCTTAAATAACAGACAGTGTCAGAAGCGTCTCGCCTGGGCTAAATAAAAAAAGCACTGGACTGCTGCGGAGTGGTCCAAATGTTCTCTGATGGAAGTAAATTTTGCATTTCCTTTGGAAATCAGGGACCCAGAGTCAGGAGGAAGAGAGGAGAGGCACAGAATCCATGTTGCTTGAGGCTCAGTGTAATGTATCCACAGTCAGTGATGGTTTGGGGTGCCATGTCATCTGCTGGTGTTCGTCCACTATTTTTTCTGAGGTCCAAGGTCAACGCAGCAGTATACCATGACGTTTTAGAGCACTTCATGCTTCCTGCTGCTGACCAACTTTATGGAGATGCAGATTTCATTTTCCAACGGGACTTGGCACCTGCACACCAAAGGTACCCGTACCTGGTTTAAGGACCATGGTCTCCCTGTTCTTAATTAGCCAGCAGACTCACCTGACCTTAACCCCATAGAAAATCTATGGGGTATTGAGAAGAGAAAGATTTGATATGCCAGACCCAACAATGCAGAAGACCTAAAGGCCACTATAAGAGCAACCGGTGCTCTCATAACACCTGAGCAGTGCCACAGACTGATCGACTAAGAGTAATTCAGTGTACTAAATGTGTATAATCAACACACATTAGTACACGCACCACTACAATGATGGCATTAATATCTGAGGTTAATCGCAGTTCACTGATCACTAATTATTACTGAGAACACAATGTTACTTTTTCTTGACTGGCCACAAATTATTCAAGTAATCTGGGGTCATATGCACTCTTGAGCAGCGGTGCAGTATGTAAGATAAATGTCATCAGGAATAGACAGTAAATTTACAGATCGGTCTTTAATTTAAATGGCCATCAGTTAAATGAGGTCATGACCACCTACACAGGAATGTGCCATTAAATTTATCATGTGGAGTCAGAGGCTCTTCCTCAACGTGTGAATTTCCCTTACCTTCAAATCGCTCAACATCTTTCTTCATTTTATAACATGGCAGACAGGTTAGTTTCATAGACACTCCACTTTTCTTATTGCAGACAGTTTCTACAAAGAAAACAAAGTAATTACAAAATTCATCTGCTTCTCCTGCAAGTTTAGCAATAATTGGAAATGTCATCTTTAATGACACACAACTGTGTCTGACAGTCTGCAGATCTTCTCCTTAGCGGGTGAGCGTTAGAAGTCTGAGAGCATGTAAATTAAACAAAATTGCACAAATCAAGTAATACTAGGCACAATACAGTACGTCCATAAACTGATTAAATAATTCACTATGGTCCAAATGCTTTGGAAAATTATTGTTGATTTAAACAAAATCAAATCTAATAAATGTAATTTGTTATCAGTAAAAATCATAACTCATTCTAATATTTTCATTTGCTGCTCAAGAAACATTTCTCATTATTATAAATGTTAAAAACATTAATATTACATAATTTTTTTAAATATATATATATATATATATAGTTTTGTAACGTTATAAATGCTTTACTGTCACTTTTGATCAATTTAATATATCCGTGTTGAAAAGCATTAATTAAATAATAATAATCTATTGAGCGTCAGTCTGAGTTCACGCCCTTCCCATGATATCGTTTCCTGTCTGACTTGGGATCAATCCGGGAAAATCAGTAAACACCAGTTACGGTAATGCCAGAGACAAAATCATTTATGTGCTGCCAAGAGAAAATTTGTTCTTTTATTATTTATCAAATGGAAAACAAAAAACCTAAAAGCATGGGTGGGACAGATTTATATTTTCATGCAAACTTAAGGGGTGGTCGAAATTAAAGCACCTTGATCCCAGCCACAAGAGTGGGCCGCTGTAATTTGACACGAGCGGATCCACGGTGACCCACTCATCTGTCTGACACAGGCCATTATGCTGTCACAGAGCTGCACTCCAGCTAATGGAGAGGCTATATTAATGATTAGCCCTCATAATAAATGGCACTCTGCTTTTGACCATGATTGGAGTTTGGAGAGGAGGACATAAATCGATAACAATTTTACATGACGTACATTCAGGTTGTGTCTCAGCTTAGCTTTTCAGCTCAGTCGGAGAAACAGTGACCTGGTATTTTCAAATGCAGGTCAGGGACTGACTATTATACAGGACGGCAAGTTCAGTACATAAAAATCTTAAAGTCATTCTATTAAACAATATTATATATTTATGAGCTTTTAGGCCTTTAAAACGCAGAGGCATAATGGCATTAAATGGATGTTTCTTCCACTCCATTATGGTCATAACCTTATGTCTTCTCTTTACATATACTGAGTGAATAAACACAAACCTCAATAAAACAAAGTTAAAATCTACTCACAATCTAGTTTGAATCAGACTACACCGTGGAGAAAGCAGATCTGAGGATCAACTCTGTACAAGACCGGCGTCTACACACACATGCCCATAAATGCACTCTTTGTGCTATTGTTTTCGTGTGATTTTAAAATTTAGAGGCTCTAAAATATCATGTATATTAAATATAAAATGTTTTCCTTACACCTTGGTACAGTACGTATGCATATCAGGGTTATTACAGTAACTAAAACTAAACCCATAAAACATTTTTATGTAAATAGATGAATATAAACATTTTTGGTAAATAAAAAAATGTCAAACTTAAATGTAAAACATTACATAAAATATTACATAAACATAACAATAATAGTATCTCGGTCACACTATTTTCAAGAGAGTTTTAGAAATGTATAATTCAGGACAAAAGTTAACAAAACGTATTTAACAATGATTTACTTTTTTCTGGGAATCCAACAACATAACCCAAACAAACCCTGACTTGTTAATAAATTAACTTTTTAAAGAGATTTATCAACATTGGAGCAAAATCATAACAGTCTGAAGGGTTCCTTTCTGTTCTCACTGCATACCAAAGATACATTTTAATAAAGATATTAAAAAACATGATCATTATATAAGAGATTAATATAAGTCTCTGTGTATATATATATATATATATTTTTTTTTTGCAGAATTAAAAAAGCGCCATGTCATTGACCTATAAAATGTGTCTGGATAAAGACAAGCTATTATAAGCTCCTTCTCATCTTCAAGACTAAACAATAAAGAACACTTGTCTTTAAGAAAACACAAGATCATCTTTCAGACCACCAAGCAGACCCTCCAAACTACAGCCCGAGGGCAAATGACCTTTTCATGACATTTGCTATGGTGTGGACAGTTGCTGCATGTTTTGGTGACACTAGCAAATGTCAACCAAACAAAAAATGTCAATCGGATGGACAAAGCTAATCACAAACTGATGAGATCTGAGGTACAGAAATAGATTAAATGGATTTCACAACTAAGCATCTGTGCTATGCAATTAACGAAGGACAAGAACAATACGCTCAACCTAAAAGCCACATGGGTCCGGTATGAAGACAAAAAAAAAACATGCCCCACGGAAATGACTCAATGAGTCTTTATTTCAGGCCTAAAAAGGGAGACACAGGTCCCGTAGAGGACTTGTAAGTAGTACAGACGTCTATTGCTATAAATAGTGACTGTAAGTCAAAGACCTGGTCCCAGAAAGGGAAAATTGGCAACAGATGAGGACAGCTCAAACTGGGACATTGTTGGGCCAAAAAGTGACAGGCAGGTCTGCATCTAGTTTGAAAAGCTTGAATCGGAGTTTACTGAGGTGTAGGACTAAAACCAAAGACTGAGACCTAAATTCGGTTCATGGATTTATATTGATTGGCTATAAGATGGTGTCTCAAGGGGTTATTGTTGTGTTTTTGTTTGTTTGTTTTCCTATTTTTTCTCTGTTTTATGGCTCTCTCAGACTTTATTTTTCAGTTTCAAGGTCTTGGTGTCTGTTTCAGGGGCTCACTTAAGCTTCCATGAAGCTAAGAACTAGAGAGAAAAAATAAACACATTTTCAATTAACAAACCTAAAAGGAGTGATTTAGTACTTTACCAATTTCTTGAGATGGTTGTCCATTCTGTTCAGGTGAAACAACATTGATTTGCCATTAAAGGTTGGTTAGTTAGTTGTTATTTAAGCTGCTGTTGAAATTTATACTGACATCTATTGGTGTGGATGTGGGTGCTGTGTTTGTTTATTAAATGCTATTTCACTATTCACATTCACAATATATAAAGAGAGACTGTTATATCAGAATCATACACTGACCATTAATGTGTAGTTTAAAATGATGACAGCATCTGTCAAAGCAGGTTATCCCTCTTTTTTTGTACGATATGATCAATATACTATTTCTAGAGAAAAGCAACAGACCTAACCAAAAGTGGATGTACCCATGAGCAGGAAATATGAAATTATAACTTTATACACAAATTGTTACCTTCATCCCTGTTTTGCAAACCACAAAGGGTTTAATTTAACGTCCATTGTGCCCAAACATGCCAGATCCCAGCATGTGCTAACATATTTGTGAGGTGTGTGAAATATTACCATTAGAAAATGTGAACAGCTGGGACAAGCACCAAGCAGGGACCTGCACACTTTCACACAATAACGTTAAATAATATTGCATGGAAAGGTGTCTCACAGAAAGGCTATTTAAAATACTCAGCATTACTATTTATTATTCCTGTGGAGCATAATATCAGCGCCGTGGTTTTGATTTCTACTTCAACTATGAACGTTTATTAATGTTCTGGCCATATAAAAGCATGGTTATTGTGCAAATAAAGGACAAAGCTTTCTGAAGCTTTTGTGTCTTCAGAGACAGCGAAAACAAAAAGCCAATTTCCACACAGGAAAAAAAACGGGAAGTCATCCATAAATCAGTAATAAAAAAAAAAAAAAAAATCCAAAGATTTTCTATTTCCTGTCCACGACAACCACCTAGCGGACTAGCGTTTTAAAAACGCATTTTTATTTCCGCCATTTTGGACCGTATTGTCTGCCGTATCGAAAGCGTCCATAGCAGCCAGAGGGATGTTGACAACGGGAATCCATTTATTGTACAACCAAACTGAAATTTCAGTGCAGTACGGGTGGTTTGGTGTTATTTAATGTTTTCCAGGGTGTTAATGGTGTGAAAATGGCCTCAAACAACCCAGCTGTTTTTCTTCTCATGGTTAATGGACAAATCGAAGCAGCCGATGTAAGTTAAGTTAACATTGATTTTTAGATCATAAACTGTGGGCAAAGCCTGTTATTAAAGTGGGTTAATTGGATTACTTACATGTCGTATTTTCTCTAAAGTTCCCAGAATATGACGACCTTTACTGCAAGTATTGTTTTGTATACGGACACGACTGGGCGCCCACATCAGTGAGTGACCTCGACCTTTGCGTCTAACCTTAGACTATTATGTACAGTGAATAGTAATGTTATAATATTAATAATTATATTATTAAAGTTTAGTTGTTCTGCTCTCCCCTGTTTGGGAGACGTGATATATAAGGCTGTAAGCTTTTCTATTCTCATATATTCCACACACAGTATTAAGTTTGTGTGTTTTTCTCACAATCTGAAGGGCCTGGAAGAGGGAATTTCTCAAATAACTTCAAAAGGTAGAGGATCTCCGAGTCTGGTGTGGAACTTCCCACTGGACATCACGTTCAAGAGCACAAACCCATTTGGCTGTAAGTGAACCACGGTTTGATCGAGTCACAATCAGGTGTGTGGAGTTTCTGCCTGTTTAAAAGCCAACAAATGGTTTTAATTCACCTTCCCACAACTTAAGGCCTTAAAAGTGTCTTAAGTCAGAGTGGAAAATCTTAAATGCATGAGGTAAAGGAATTAAACAATGAAAAAGTAGTAAAAAAAGTAGTACTTGTTTACCAATACACCTATTTAATGGCCCTTGAATCAAAATACATTTAGACATAAAGAGATACAAAGCTTAACAAATTTAGTTCATGAAAAATGAAAGCTTGTTTCCAGTAGCCGATATTAGCTCTTGGTTCACTTTCTCATCCTGTGACATTTTGATTTAAAAATCTTTAGACATTGAACATTGGAAAACATGACAAAAAATACTCTAGAATAACATCAAACACTTTTGTAGCATGATCAGAAGTTATTTCCATATTCTAGAGGCATGGAGCAGAGCTATTAAAAAAGTGATTTAATAAGTAATGGAGATCTGCTGAAAGTTTTATTTTCAAGCTTTACATTCGGAGAACATGGATATACCGTGTTCCCTTCAGTTTATTTAGTTGTAAAAAGTCTTAAATGTACCTCCATAGAACCTGCAGAAACCCTGATCTGAATTGTGTCCACAATGTATATATCTGAGTAGTTCTTTCTATTTCTCATGTTTTTCTTTCTTCAGGGCCTCAGATTGTGGTCAGTGTGTACGGCCCCGACACTTTTGGAAATGATGTTGTGAGAGGATATGGAGCCGTACACATCCCGTTCACACCTGGAAAGTGAGTTACTCGGAGACTGTGTTGTCATAATGCAAGCTTATCATCTGTACAATGCACAATTACCTGTGAATGCTCTCTGTCCAGACACACCAAGACCATTCCCATGTTCGTTCCCGAGTCTACGTCAAGACTTCAGAAATTCACAAGGTTGTTAATCGTTTCTCAGAATTAATTCTTTGTTCTCAAGACTTAACTTGAAACTACAATTCAGTTAAATGTGCACCATGTGTGCAGGAGAAGGTACATTGTAACTGGAAAACAAATGTTTTCGACAGATTCTATATCTAACGTGTAATATCTTGTACTCAGCTGGCTGATGGGGAGGCGCCCAGAGTTCACAGATCCAAAGGTTGTTGCCCAAGGAGAGGGAAGAGAAGGTAAAGCTTTTATGTAACCCTTGCCTCAAAATGAAATATGATATTTCAGAGGATGTTCATCACCTCAAGCCAAGGTGTAGGTCTTTAGAAATTGTTCTTCTGCAATCAAGTGTATTTACAAGCCATGCAATTTTGTCTTTCTTCAGTAACAAGGGTGCGCTCACAAGGTTTTGTTACACTACAGTTCAACATTGTGACTAAAGACATGAAGAGGCTGGGTTATGAAACTACATCAGAGCATTCAGCCGCTACAGGACTGACAAGAACATCTCAACAGCTCTAATAACCACTTCCAGGATATTTCTGTAATCTTATAGTCTCTTTCTAACTATGCATGTGATATCAGCTTTGTACGTTTTTAAATAAACCAAATCTTGTGCAACTATAGAAGTCGATTTGGTTCATATTTGCAGAATTTAAAATCCGATTCTAACATGCCGTTTCTATCTTTACTATCACTATTAAACTATTTACCGGAAATAAGCATTACTGAAATTAAATGTGAAAATGTGAGCTTGTTTTATTTCAGCTAATTTGTCAAGGCAGCATTTTTCACTTTGACTTGATGTACTGAAATAAAAGACTTTAGTAAGACTAATAAAAATCATAACAAAATTACTAAAACTTAAAAAATAAAAACCAGGTTGATATTTACAAACTATATTGGTATATATATATATATATATATATATATATATACACACACACACACACACAGCATGTAAATAAACTTTTATTTTGATTGTGATTAATTGCTTTTTTTAGCCCTAATAAAAACCATAACAGTATCTTAATGATGCTGAAACAACACTGGCTCAGAGATGTCGGTGTTTACTGACAGCATGGACAGACAGATCAAAAGTCATTGATACAATTTATTTGTTTTACCACTGCAGCTACAGGTCCTTTATCACTTGCTGCTGTTTAGATGGCAATAAAACATAACACTCCTCCTGTGACTTTCCTACAAAACCATTACACAGAAATAAGGTACACAACAATATGTTACAATAGAACAGATGATAAATTATATTATACAGTTATAATGCCAACAGGTTGAGCACATATCCATAAAAGCAGCCTGCTCCCAGTAATATGAGACAGTTTGGTAAATACACAGACACAATAACATGGAAAAATAAAATGTTATGCATGTTCACAAGGTTAGTCCTCCACAATAAATGCATAAAGAGTACATAACAGAAAAAAAAACGGGTGATACACGGTAACAGCAAAACAAGATGGTCGAGACGAAATGAGCTAGATATCGTATGGATTCGAAAGTAAAACTAGTCTGCATAATCGAATACAGTGATGTTCACTAGCGGGGAGTCTTGTTTAGCAGGATCAGTGCCTGCCTTAACCATCACGGCCATCAAAAGCGCATTACATACATCTTAAAGCCGTCTTAGCCACCCCCACCCCCCAAAATGCCTGAGTATGCCCACAGATTATTGACCATTACACACCCAGGCTCTGCTACACGGCTGCATGTGGGCAGTACTTCCACACTATTTCCAGCGGAGGTCACTAGCTCACAGATAAGAGAAACCGTAGAGTCAATACTCTAGCTGTGATTCAACAAAAGAAGAAAAAAAGCAGGAATAATAATAACTGGGGAACAACTGGACAGATAAATGTGTAGTCAGTTCGAAAACGTCCATAGCTCTGCATTTAAAAAAGGACAAGCGATGTCACTTTGGTAACTACTATTGGTGGCGAACGTTGCCATCTTGTGCTTAACCGGTTGAATGTGTAAGCCACACAAAACAGCAAAGTCTAGGCATTCTCTGGCCTGCTAATTGCGATAAACAATTCATAGTCTAGTCTAAGTCTCAATGATAAAACCGTGGCCAAAATAAATGAATACAGAACGATGCAAATCAACCACAGGTTTCTAGCTGTGGAAAGATGCATATGACCCCTAAAATACGTGTATACCACATATTCAACAAACAAAAACGGACTCCTCCCACACCATTACCTGTCTTAGCACGTCCACTCATTCTTGTAACACTACAAGCAAGTTAGCCTTGAATACAACCCGAGGATTTAGTTAACGGCAAGCTCTGATACACGCTTGGCTTGTATCCCGACGTACATGAACAGATTGCATTAGGAAGCAGCGATTAGTGATACAGCTGTTGGTTATAATCGTAAGATGCATTAGGACCTGATGAAGATATACCAATTTTCTCCCGTTTCCCTTTGCTCCTTCCATACGCACACGTACATAAATTAAACAAAAACAAAAATGCTACTGAAATGACCACATTTCAGATTGCTGGATACTCGCAGAGAAGCGGATGAATACTAATCGTTAGCATGGATTAGCTGTCGAATATGGAGCTGTGCTGTGCAAATAGTGAGCCGTACTGAATCAAAAAGAACCCATTCACCCAATAAACAACGTCTCGGGATTGTAAAGCAGTAAAAAACAGGCTTCGGTATAAAAGTTGAGCTGTATTATGATATGCAAACCAACTCCCCGTCATGCATTACAGGAGAAAAGGAAGGAAGAACAACTCCCCACTTCAGTATGAAGTTCATCTTTCAATGCATCAGGTTTAAAACCATTCACACATGCGGACTCCCTTCTGTCTTAGTGAAAGGTTCCCCGGCGCTTCTCGCGCTAAGGGCTAACGGTGGGTCGACAGTCAAAAGAAGAGAAATCAGAGCATGTGCAAAATCCCTGCTTAGTACATCAAAATCATTTCCATGTAAACCGAGAGAGAGTCTACTCAAGCGTACTGTAAATACACATAGTGTATATGCACTGCGTAGAACGTACAGGCTGCTTCGATTAAAAGGGTTAGCTTTATCTAGCACGCTGCTTTCAAAGACTAGAAATTAGCGAAATTAAGACAAACCAGTGCTCCTAGTTTCAAGCCTCTGATAAGAAAAGTAAGCCGTTGAAAAAGAGAAGTTAAAAAGAGGAAGGTTGCTCCCAGGAAGAAAATCTCCTAGACTCTGTATCGCTGATGGTAATTTGAGGAAATTTTGAAGAGTATACCAAATCGTCGCATGGTACCAATTTCGGACAGGAGATGAAGGGAACCGCCTGTCAGTGTAAAACCTGTAAACACCACTGCTACTCCCAAAAGTTTCAAAATAGCACACAGGTTTGGGGGAACGCGACCGGACTACGTTGTCTATGCCATAGGAACAGGGATGAGAGAGAGATTTGTGTGGGTTTCGGGGAGGTTGATGTTGTTCCTCACAATAAGAAGGGGTTGGTTGTGCCACCGGCTTGTGCCGTTGCGCCTGTGGGCGGCAGCCCTCCGGTCATGAGCGGCTGGGGCATGGACATTGAGGCTGGGATCCCCATGGTTGGCATCTGGCCCACGGGCCCGAGAGGAGCCATGCCCGCCATAGGTACCATTGAGACGGGGCCGGCTGGGGGCATCGAGGACAGAGGCAAGGGCTCGTTGCTTCTCTGGGCCATGCTGAAGCCCTGTCCGCTCAGGCCCATCATGGGACTGACTCTCATCTGGTTGAGGGTGGGTGGCTGTGGCTGGTTAACCTGGAAGGGGTTGATCTGAGCTGCCGGAGCTGGAGCTGAAGCTGCTGCCGAGACTGAAACGAAACCAAAAGGAAGATGCAGGTGAGTGCGCTGCTCAGTGTAAACAATCGCGGTATCTGCAGGGTTTTTTAACCCCTCAAAATACCTCACTTTAAGGCTTTTTAATTAAAGTAATACTCTGTATATATTTAGAGCAAACCAACACAATCTCAAAAGCTGCACGTTTAAAAATGCTCAAAATGTGTAGTAATAAACATAGTACCAACACATAAACACAGACTGAGTGATTTTGCTGAGACAGTAAATGTCTTTACATTGAGGTGATACTAATAAAATCTATTTACTGAATGTATATGACGTTAAAAGACGTAAACATCGTCATATTTAATGGGTGTTGTACGTCAGCAGCACCACACGCATGGGTCGTTTCCATACATAGGTACTCGATAATAGCAGAAGACGTGATTTGGAGAAGAATTAAGTTCCCTTTCAACTTTTCAGGATCGTGTAACATTTTAGCTGCATTGCTGCCCGCGGAGGGTCAAAATGCTCCCGGATTCAGCAAAATGATCTTAATTTGTGTTCACAAGATGAACTAAGGTTTGGAACAACATGAGGGCAAGTAATTAATGACAATTTTAATTTTGGGGTGAACTATTCCTTGATAAATGCTAAATAATAAAGCCTTATTATAAAAAATTATTTAAAGCCCTCTATGAATGTACATGTGATCTCCTAACGTTACCTCCAGCAAGGAAGGGGTTGGAGACTGGAGCCTGCTGGGGAGGTTTGGTGACCAGAGAGTCTAGGTTGACAAGCGCGGCATTGGGCCCCAGGAAAGACTCTGGAGTTTTTCTGGTTGGGCCGCTCGGTACGTCGAACAGATCAGAGCCTACAGACAAACTGGAATATGATGGCAAGGCAGAGTTTCCTCTACCATCTCCTGTAAAATAAACATCACATCCTCATGTCACTCCCAGACAACAGATGACACTTCTTTAAACTAGTGAACTGAAGTAAAGGCAGCCAGCATTTACCTGTCAGTGCTGAAGAGCGAAGGCTGTCAAAATCAGAGAGGTCCTCCCTGGAAGTACCATTTGATGTGGAGAAAAGATCAAAGCTACCCACTGAGGGAAAACAATTAGGATTAAAAGTGAAGAAAGCTTTTCATTTTTAATACAGGAGAATGTAAAATAAGAGTGCAGTCTTATTTCTCAATGTAACACAAATACATTTTAAGGTGAACTTCAGTTTTCTGAGCTCACCTGTGGCAGGGGCTTTGGGGCGGGAGGCAGGCATTTGGCTCCAGGGATCAGCGGCTGCAGGAGCTGGGGGTGACCCCCAGGGGTCACTGCTTTTCAGAGGAGCAACTGAGGAAGAGGCACTGGGAAGACCCCAGGGATCCACAGGAGCAGCTGGCTTAGGGGCTGCACCTGAAAGACACACACACACACACACACACAGATGTGTTAACACCACAGGTAACACTACAACCACCCCCCTTACTCTGACTCTTATCAAACCTTAAAAAAAACAAAACTATTTTTAAAAGAGAAGATCAAACACTAATGAGTTGCACTATAGTGCAAGTAGCAGCAGATATACTCTTCCACAGTTATCCTCCAACCGAGCGGAACTGATTATTTTGAGTGTCTCAAATAATTGTTCTGACATTACTTAAAATGACAAAAAGATATGAAAATTAAATAAAAAATAAAAAAAGGCACAGATGAATCACTTGCAAGAAGTAGAACATTTTAAGTACACTACAGTTCAGAAAATAACTGAGTAGGCCACAGAAGTACGGTTACATCAACAATATATTATCTTCATATTTAATGTTCCATGGATTCAACCAAACTACAAAATGACAAGAAGTAAAAAACAACTATTTGGAGACCAGGCTCAAAATCCAAGTTTATGATCGATCACATATACTTTTAAAATATGAGGTCAATCCATTATTTTAACTCTACGGGCAATCCTGAAATTATACTCAAAACAGAGAGAAAATCTATTTTACAAATGAGTGTGACAAGAACGAATGAGAAAAATGGGAGTAAAGGCTACTGGGTATACAGTGAAACTTGTGATCGAATTGGCAGTATTTGCAGTTTCCACTTCAAGAGGACATGCACACTTGCCTCAGTGCTGCTTTCCATATGCTTAATGACTGTAGCTTACTTTAAAAGATCTAGGCCTTTGGAAGAGGAACCCTTTACAGGCTCAGCGCCCTCTCAACCAGTGCGCATCTGAATACTGAGTCTCTTTGTTTTGTTCACACTGGAATGCACAACGACCGGCCTAGCTACATTACTGAGCTGCCACGAAGGTCTACAGGCCCAAACGACATCATGAAATAAAGCCTGAGGGGGGAAGGAGGCTCTAAAAGAAAATTGGGCTTTTGGCAAACAGGTGTTCCTCGCATTCTGACCATTATCTTTTATTTGATCAAATTAGACTCAAATCTGCCTCAAACGGTAACAACAAAGCTAACATCAATTATGCAAATGATAGTGGTGGGATAAACGCTCTTCTTTTTTTTTTTAGTACAAAGTCTAATGTGAGCAGCACTGCAGGAAGCTGATACAAACTGTTGTCAATGTGCTATTATTAGCCACAGCACGGCCAAATGTGATCTTGTATGTGATGGCTGTTTACTTGAGAAACTAGCTAGCGTTTGTGTGTGTCTGCCTTCAAGATAAAAATATTGTGTTTATATATACATACACATACATGCACACATTATAATTAGAAACTAGAAACTAATATTCATTACAATATTTATGAGTCTTCTCGAAAAAGGTGCAAAAGGGCAATTCTTTTCCATTCCAGAGGAATCATTCAATCCAATTTTTACGCTTTGTGTTTAAATGTAAAGATTTAAATTAACACAAGGCCAAGATGGACAGGTCTATTGACATACTAATTGACAAACATTAAATCAAAAGTGCTTTATAGTCATGATGATATTTACAGTGTAACTGATATAGTCAAGTCCAAGTTTGTGTGTGTTTACCGTAGGACTGCCAGGGGTCAGAGGCGGGGCCTGCTGCTGCTGCAGCTCCTGCTCCCGCTCCCCAAGGGTCCGTTTTTTGATCGGCAGGGCCCTCGAGAACCGTGTCCATCAGATCCATCAGAGAAGACTGTGGAGGCTACACACACACACACACACACACAACATGTGAGACTGGTGCCCACAGATATATTTCACCATCCAAAGCAATCACATCAGCTTTAGTAAATAAGAACATGGAAGCTGACCTGAACATAAATACTCACATTATGAGTAAACAAGTCCGCAAGCAAAGAAAGGGAAAAAGAAGTTAATTGAAGAGATTAATCAGTTTTAAAACAAAATAAATCAAGTTTTTATATTTCGTATAAATGCTGTTTCTATTCAAGTGTATCAGAGTTTCTGCTTTCAACATTGATGACATTAAATGTGTCTTAATCATCACATAAGAATGACTTCTGAGGGGTCGTGGGATACTGAACTCAATGCATCACAGCAAACTAATATTTCACAAATAAATTTTGAGCATAATAAGAGCACAATGTCATTGACCCCAAACTTTTGAGTAGGTGTATTTATACTCACAAATTTTAACCAAACAAATAAAGCCAAAATATTGACTGAAAAAACAAGCATGTTCTACTTCTTGACAAAGTCTTTAAATATTTTATAAATGTTCTGCCCTGACTGAGGAAAAAAAAAAAGGTTTTTAAATCTGCTCTACTCTTAGGTCAGCGAGCATCTTCAAATTAGCCATTTGGCTTTGAAGACTTTGAATATGATGCATAATATGTACAGTACTTAGGGTTACGTTAGGGTTGTACATCATACATGTTTGGAATGACATAAGAATGACTCTTCATTTCGGGGTGAACTATCCCTTTAATAAATGAACAAGCGGGAGGAAAGGGATGTGTAAGATTTTTGTGTGGCCACAGATTCAGTTCAGACCTGCTGATGAGTTGAAGCGCTCGGAGGCTGCACCTACCTCTTTCTTCTTCTTGACCGTTTTCCCTGTGGAGGAGTCTTTGCGGCTTTCTTCCAGAGCCATCTGGAGCCGTAGGTCATCCCCACGACGCATCCTCTCCTCCTGAACAACCACACACAGACACACAAAAGAATTCATGTTATATCACACGCCTATTATGGAGGATGTGCCGTCAGCTGAATCACAGCGTGAACCAGCACCCCACGTCCTATGACGATACAGCCCTGTTGTTGTGATTCACGATGAATCAGCATCAAAACTCAATCACGAAGGCATGTAAAAATCTGCAGATTACACAATTACACATTGAAGCCAAGACTCAGAATGGTGTTAGCAAACCGAGAGACACACCCAACACTTTGTTTCCTCAACGGGTCTGTTTCAAAGGGCAGAGGAGACAGGAAGGAAGCTAGAAATGTAAAATATGTTAGTGGGAAGTAACCGAGGATAGGCAGTAATCTAGTCACGACATCACAGCAACTAAACCTTACAAGCTGAAGGAGAGCAAGAACAGAGATCATCTGTAGGGGTTCAACCTACAAATCGACACATTTGAGAAATTATTGTAATAAAATGCTGTTTCAATAAACACTGCAAATGAACGGCTGGTTAAACATGGGTTAAATGAGGCTGTAGAGCAAGCAAAGCACTTTAGTTAAATCAGGGAAGATTTCTAATGTTGCTACATGCAGGACATTTTAGTGCAGGGCTGAAACATTAAAGATTTATGCAAGAGGACAGATAAAGCAGAAAAGGCTGAGATGAGAGATGCTCTTTCATCGTTTCACCACAAGCCTCATATCAACGGTTAGAATGCTACGGTTCCCTTAACCTCATAACGATCACAAATCTGGGACAGCTGACTGTCTCATACAACTACATCCATTTTTTAAATGACCCCTCGTTTACATCTAGATTTGTCAGCAAAGGAGCTCACAGAATGATTCACAATCCCTATCATAGACACCTGACAGCAATACACTGAGAGGCAGGTTTAAGAGGACCAATAGATACACAGAAATGTAAGAAGTCCCTACTGTGCTCCTCCCCTTCAGACGAGCCCCTCCTCAACAGCACCAACATGCCTGCTTTTTTCATTTGTAAATGCATCCCAGATGTCCAAGCGCACACACGGTTCCTTAGATCAGCGAGCCCCGAGCATATTCAGAGACTTCAGGAACATTATATTTCCTACTCTATCAGCTGCTCCACTTCATCACTTTTATAAGACATGTAAGATGGGGTTTTAAGTCCCATAGAGACAGTTGTGTGGTTGTATGGCTTCCACACTAATTTGTAAGCTTCCTAAACAATATCCTGTTGCTGGTCTGACCCCATGTTTGCAAGAAAAGGACAACTAGGTACGTCTGTGTAACATGTAATCGGGAAGAAACCGAGCCAGCAGAAGGTCAAATTTCCTATTTCTTGACGCCATGCCAGTTTGAAACACAAGCAGAGTGAAAGTAGATTTCATGTGATGCAAATAGCCCTCAGCTTGCTATCAGAAATGAAACGTGTTCCTAGAAACTGAGTAACTGTATCACCGTTGACTAAGTATACAGTGACCCGGTTAGTATGTGCCTGAGAGGCACAGTAAAGTAAATCTGTATCTCATAAGACCACATAGAACTAAGCTCATTCCTGAATCAGCTGTTCAACGCTAACTATAAATAAATCTAATTTTACTCTTAACAATTTGCATTACTGTGTCAGAAATATTTTTCCACATTTGATGTAGGAGATTCATATCTGATTATATGCATTGTGGCTAGATATTTGCAAATAGGGAACCATTTGGGCAAGTCATTCTCTGAAACTGCCTGCTGATTGTCTGGGTGGTGGAACAATCCGCTTTTAACTGTGGAGTAATGTTCATGCATATTAGGCCAAATTAAAAACAAGAAGAGAAAACAACCTGAGTTAGCAAAACCAGTCAATCGGACACCGCAGATGGATTCTATGGCTGTGATTTGGCTAAAATAAAATCACATGTCAACAAAGTGTGGAGATGATACACTGTTATCCATTAAAACCTTGCCCAAATTTTAGGAATTGAAAAAAAAATGTATGGCGCTGAATAGGCCTCACACCATGTGATGCATGTTTGTAGGTCGAAACGAATTAGCATTTTAGCCCTTCTGATCACACAAGAGTTAAAGTGTTAGCCTACTTGAATGAGTTTAATGGGTTAAATGGCTGAAATATGTTCTGTAGGTAACAAGAAATCATTTAATGTTTTCTTTACAGTCTACTACGCACAAGAACCACATCTGGTGATTCTTTTGAATCTTGTATACGTCTTCAAAAATGCTGTTACAAACAAGTGGCTAAATAGGACTACAGAAATTGTCGGACATTAAATGTCAACTCATCATACAGGTAAACTCATGTAGAGCCCTGCGCGGGACTGTTTTCTTCATCCCGCTACTGCCCGCCAAATTTCTGATCATTACCACACACTCCCGCAACGGGTGCTCTACACTCCCGCCTGCACCCGCAAAACTCTGAGAATTTATTCCCGCACGATAATAGAGATGGTATTCTGTTTGAATAAATGCAAAGAAGAATAAAAACATTCAGACGTAGGCAGCCTGCTCAATAACACCGGCATTATCACGCCTCTTGACGTACTGTAATTAACAAATGGCAACGAGAGGCTGTGCTCAAAAAACAACACAAATAAATAACATAAAA
>JAUMHQ010000048.1:9725872-9740932 GCA_032361165.1 Enteromius paludinosus
CGTAGTTCCAGGCAGCTCTCTTGACCGCATCACAGTTCCATATCACTTCGCATAGTTAACTGTAATAACTAGGGATGCCCCGATCGCGATCGGCCGATCTATAATACGCGTTTCGTCAGTAAACACGGTCCGCGTCGTGGCCGCATCACAACCTCGGGTGTGCAGTATTTTTCTAATAATTCAACGGCCCGTCGTCAATTATTCCTTACTCATAATTCAGCAAGACCGAATATCAATCTGGATCATAAATGCAAAATAGCTGCTGTAATTACCACACCTACAATAAAAAACACTGCATGCTGGGTAGGTACAATAGCATCCTATTCTAAATGCATCTTAAATAGATGGCTAGAAGGCTTTACCTGCTGAAAAACACAGAGAGGGAGAGAAAGGAAAGCTCCCCCAATCCTGAACTAATACTGGCAAAGACGACACCTGAGGACAAATCCAAAGACTCGTTACAACATTCATCACATTCTCATTAATCCAGCTCAGAACACGCATGCTCATTACCGAATATGCTCATCAGGATAGTTGAAGAGAACGACACCATCAGGAAGCTGACCACTGCCGTAAAGAAACACACCAAAACACGGAATCTGTTCATTATAAAGAAAACAAGAAAACAGGAGTATTATCAAGTAACACATTATTAATAATATAATAACAGCTTTTCTGTTGTGTTTCACACAAAATGAGACTTTGTCCCTTTGACATTGATTTGCCAAATTATCAGAGTATTACATCATTTTAACATCTAAACAACCAAATCTGTGTACAGATGCAGATGGATGTTTGCAGTTATATCTCAAATAAAAGGTTCTTGGCAACTTTACCCATAAGGCACTTTGTGTATGTAGAAAGGCACTGTAGATTTGATTAGGAGGGTGGGTAAGATATCAGCCAAAAGCACAGCCTACGAACAGAAAGAAAACAAGGTGTCGCTCTCTTAACAAATACTGAAACTGAATATGAGGAACAAGTCTGTGCAGGTGCAACCAAAAAATAAAAGAGAAACAGACAACCGGGACACACAGACAGACTTACAGCAGTGGACACGGGATTGCAGTCATAGCGGCTGCTGTTGTCGCTGGTGCTGATCTCTATGTTAGACCCATTGGGAGCTGGAGTCTAGTGGACGAACAGCGAGAAACAAAGAGTAGTCATATTTTGGGTAAAAGAAGTATACTTTAGTAAACTCTTAAAAACAGCACATATGGAAATAATATACTTTGTTTGCAAAAGTTAATTAAATGAAACTGTGTTATTTACAATCATATGACATGCAATAAGTTGAAGTTTTGTACAAGATAAATAAATTGGACTTATCTTTTTGTAATTTTATTATTACTTTCTACATTATTGCCTTTAAGAGTGTACTGGCAAGCATTTACGTTCAATAAACAGCCATGTAAGTGTACTTCACATTACATCGAACTGCTACTAAATGATCTTCATGAATATTTTCATTACAATTTAATTCATAGCCGAGCTTAGAGATGTCTTACAGGTGTCGTTGAGTTTTGAGACTCCTGTTTCTGTAAGATGTCATGTGCAGCACTCAGCATCACCACATACGCGAAGTTATTGCACAGGCCCAGTAACCTAGAGCGAGATGATGACGAGTGTTTGACCCTTTTGCGTATCACTTATTTAGAAAAAGTTACCAAAGGATTCACTCACCAAAATCCAATCCAATTCCTCCAGCCCTGACGACCTGAAGAAGACACGTATACATCTCTAGATACATCTTATATATCATGATATTTTGAAATAAAAGAATGTCAGCACCCGTCCTACCAGTGTCGTCTCTATTGACAGGGTCAGAGTTTACTGCTCGATCCATTGCGACCTCTCACAGCGAAAAACGGTCACATAAACTTTACATATCTCGCTTTGAGACAATAACTGCAGACATCCATAAATATTACAGATTCATAAAATAACGGCCTATCCATATGACCCTGGCTCGTCTGTAGCGATGTTATGTCAGATAAACAGAACAACAGTACGAATCCATTTCCTTCTGCTCTTCATTTTGACAAGCGCCAGCAAAAACAACAATCACGGCAGAAGCAGCAGGTGCTGCACACAAATATATCCGACTGAGACCTCTGCCGCCACGACTAAATAGTTCCCACCCATAGTACAATACCGAGTGGTCGTTTTACTTTGTTTCTGTTTCAGTTTGAGTAACTTTAAATCAAGCACATGGTACTTTTTACGTTACTACATTTCATAAAACATATCGTTATTCCTTATATTAAATCACATGCTCCGAGACGTACAAGCGCTGATTCATAACAAACTAATTATTTAAAATAAATCTGTTAAATCGATTCACAAACTGCACCAAACGATTCGAGCCAGAGAGAAGCATTGAGAAGAAACAACTTTAGGCCTTATTCCCATCTCTTTATTCTCAAAATCGAATAATTTTGCACTTTCACCCAAGCAAATGTTTACTGGAGAAATGTTTTATTATACGAATCTGAACTTTTACTCAAGTACTTGATTTGTGTACTTTGCCCACCACTATATGTAGGTTACATACAGGTGTATGAAATAAATAAATGTATTATGCCTTTTAAATCATACTATGTTATAAGCTAAATATATTTTCGTTATTGTTACAAGAAAAATCTCTGCAGCCAACAGAGACTTATAAATGTACCTATTAAAATCATAATCACATTTAGTAGCCAATGCCAAAAAGGTCTATGAACTAACTAACTAGAATTTACACCAGTAGCACTTATGATGAAAAATATGCCAATTTTGCTTATGTTATCGGTTTTGTAAAGGATGTGGGAAATTATGTCACATGAGGAAAAACGTTGATACAGCCAGACCTTCAAAAATACATGTATTTATTGTTTTTATTAATTTTCAATCAAATCTAAAATGCTAAATATTTAATATTCTGACAGAATGCACAGCTAGTTTAAGTGTGAAATGTGTGAGCAGAGAAAACATTGATACAGAAATTGCCACATCAGTGATCAAATCTCCCGTTTACCACCACAGGTAATTTACTCAACTATTCGTAATACTAAATCACATGAATATAGAATATATTCATAGCAATAACAATATTTGCACCATGTGATTTTTTTTTGTTTAGCATTTTTAGCATCTAGCCCAGTGCTTCCCGAACCTGTCCTACACATTTTGTTTCCCCTCATCTAACACAGGGCCTGTTCCATAAAACAAGTTCACCAAATAAGCCAGGTTTATTTCAGTTAGTCTGACTGTCATTTGATTTGGTTTAAAATAAGTCAGACAAATTAAAACAAGCCTGGCTTGTTAACTTGTTTTATGGAACAGCCCCCAGGTCAGGTTTGGGAAGCCCATAAGTGAACACACAAGACACCTAAAACACGTCTGCCTATCAGAACATCACTGTGTCCATCTGCTGGTCGCTCTTCAGAAATGCATCGCGTTGATTTTAAAGACATGGCTTTTGTATCCGTCTTAAACCGGGGCTTCACAAATTAATTTTTTTTTATTATTTTGTTAAATTTGGGATTATATGCAAGTAGGGCTCACTGCATACCACAAGATCCAGGGGACGTTGTTGGACCCACATCAAGGAGGTGGAGAATGGTAGGTTTAGGGCAGGGGTCACCAAGTTCAGTCCTGGAGGGCCGGTGTCCCTGCAGAGTTTAGCTCCAACCCTATTCAAACACACCTGGAACAAGCTAATCGAAATCTACTTGAAACTTCCAGGCAGGTGCGTTGCCAAGTTGGAGCTAAACTTTGCAGGACACCTGCCCTCCAGGGTCAAGTTTGATGACCCCTGGTTTAGGGGTTTAGATGGGTAAGTTTAGGTCTATTTAGGAGGGAGTGGCTGTTGGACGCCCCTTGGATGTTGCAGTCTGCAGCGGGACGCTCCTCTAACAAGGGGCAGAGCTGTGTAATCTGGAAAACCTCGATGAGCTGTGTCCGGCACTATTAGTTTGAACCTGTGGACTGTAGGACTATATGAAGTCAGATTTGCTCTAAATGTAAGGTGTTTTACTGAATAATGTTGATTTATGCTTTCGTTTCTTACATTTAAGAAAATCACACATTTTGGAGACTATGGTGCCAAATTGTTTAATTAAGTTATTATCCGGTTTTAAGATCAGTCAGTGCAAGTTTCTTTGTTGAAACAGCTCAGATTTATGTTGTAGTTTAAGACTGGGCTTAAGTCTGCAAATTTGTAATAATAAAATCTATTTGTTCAATTTATATTCATATTGCATGTTTCTTTGTGGTATTTGCATGTATTACACTGACATAAAGACTTCTGCAACCACTATATGCTCCTTGGCAATTACATCTACTGCCACCTGCCAATAAACTGAGCCAAACACATTTAAAAAATATATGTCAGTCTATGGGGGGATGAGAAAGAGTGAAATTTCTCATTCACTGAAATCACATGCTCTGGTCAGCTTAATATTCCCAGAACCATTTATTTGAAACAATATTTATTAATATTTCATAGAGTTTATATGCACCCCTAATAATTACAAAACAGCTTACTGATAATAATCTTGCAATTGAAATTGTACAGCAGCAAAGCGTCTTCTCATGATGATAATCATCCTATGAATGTACAATCTCGCCTCTGGGTTGATTCATAAGATTAACAGACAAATCGTCAAAGAGAAATGTTTTAACGGATGCCGACACAAAACCTCACAATGAAGTGTTATCTGAATAATGAAAAGCATGAAAGACACAAAAATTAGGTTAGCAGTGAAAGATACTTTAATGTTTCATTTCCAGTGTGTATCATTAAACAGTAACAACAATAATAATAATAATAATACACCCCTGAAAGGTACATGTGCTTTGTGCAAGTCAAATACAGTTATTATAAGTACTACAAGTACAAGAGCAACGTTTGTTTAAAGAGGTAAACATTACAATACATTGGAGTGCTATTAAAAGAAGAAAGAGGGGAGGATATTAGGGCAAAAACTTTATTATTACATGATCATTATTCTTTTAAGTATCAGCTCTTAGTTTCATAGTTTTGTTTTCACACACGGAAGTAACAAACACTAGAAAGAATATGGGAATGGGTCAAATGATGAGATCAGAGTACGGATGCGTTGGCGTTCAGTGATTCTTTAAGGAATATGATGCGGTTTGAAATGTGAAAGGCTTCCTGGTAATTAGTAGGCATGGTTGGCCACATAGAGAGACTCTCCAGCAGCAGCACCCTTATCTCCAGAGGACACATACTTCCCAACACAGGCCTGGCTGTTGTTCTGGAGACAGAAGCACAACAGAATTACGTTACGTCATTTAAAAATGAAATGCTGAACAAATTACTCCATGTACAGTAAATGAAACAAGTAATGCTTGAAGAAAATAATAATAAGATTTTGTATAACATATACAGACATGATAAATTAAATACATTTATATTTATAAATAAGCCATTTATAATACCTTTTTATTTATTTATGATTATAAATGACACGTAAGTCATCAAAAAAAAAAAATGTCATAACCAGATAGATGATCTTCTCAAGTGTAAGACTTACAAGAGCTCTTGTTACGAACTGCTCCTGGCAGGCCTTGCCATTCTCTTTCTTGCCACCCCAGGCTTTGAGGGCAGAGGCCTGCAGGGCACGACCGTAGGAGAAGGTCAGGGCCCAGGGCTTGGGCAGGGGACACTGGTTAATGGCATTCAGGTTGAGTGTGGCCTCCTCCTCACTCTGGCCTCCAGACAGGAAGGTGACACCTACATCAAGAAAGGGGTGTGGTGTGAGGCACGAAGATAATTACATGCTTAAAGAATTTATCAAGCAGGCCTGTGATAAGATAAAGACTGAGTGAGTGAGTGACTGTGCTTGTTTTACGAACCAGGCACGGCGGGAGGAACAGTGCGGCGAAGAGCTGTGACTGTGGCCATGGCGACCTCCTGAGGGGTGTTCTTCTGGGAACACGAATGCCCGGCGGTCACCATGTTGGGTTTGAGCAGAGTGCCCTCCAAGTACACGTGGTGGTCTGACAGGGCCTTGTACACGGCAGCCAGAACCTTCTCGGTCACATACTGGCACCTCTTCAGGTCATGCTCACCATCAGGCAGAATCTCAGGCTCCACGATGGGCACAATGCCATGCTGAGGAGAAAGATGATGATATTTATTTGTATTACATATCAGTACAGTACAAAACTTTCACCTCTGCTGTCCTAAAACCAAAACAATCCCCGTTTTTGTTTTAGTTAGGACAACTCCGAGACACTTTTTTGAGCCACCAAGAGCTGATAAAATGTAAAACTGTAATTTAAATGCAAAACATCTGCTGAATGCTTAAATGTAGATATAAGTGTCTTACCATCTGGCAGATGCTAGCATAACGGGCCAGGACATTAGCGTTCTCAATGATGGCCAGTCTTGAGGGGGTTGTGGGGGTGATCTTCAGCACACACCTCCATTTAGCAAAGTCTGCCCCATCTTTCTTGTACTGAGCGCAGCGCTCGTACAGCCCATCCAGACCTGTGAACGCAGAGGCAAATGAGCATGCAATGAGTCATAAGCAAGCGATTGTGCCCATTCAATTCTGGACAAAGTCCATCTGATTCCATCATTTAAGTGGATGCGAAAGGTTGAAAAACACCATGTGTAATTTTACTAGCTGCTAATCTGTTTTAGAGACAGTGATTGTCACCTTGTGTGGTGGTCTCTCCATTGGTCCCAGCCAAGGGAACCACACCCTTGTCCACTTTGATGCCAACCACCATGCCCCTCTCCTTAAGGAACTGGGAGAAGAGTTTGCCATCGTCGGTCTTCTGGTAGAGGGTCTCGTGGAAGAGGATGACACCGCCGATGCAGGGCTTGACGCGGTCGTCTGCGGTGAACAGAAGCTGACGATACAGTCTCCTGTTCTCCTCGGTGTTCTCAGCATTGATGCTCTGGAATCGCTTGGCCACACTACCTGCACACGAACAACCATTTGAGATGAAAGATTAGAAGAGCAAAGGAATCGGTCACTAACAAACAAATAGTGGATGTCTTAAAGTAACGTTACCTGTAGACTCATCCGCAGCAAGAATGCCTTTGCCAGGAGCCACAATCCTCTGAGCAATATCGCTCAGCTCCTTCTTCTGCTCTGGAGTGAGGAATGGGTAAGCGTGAGGCATCTTGACTCTGTGGAGGAAGGTGTGGGAGACAAACACATTACAAAACATTCAGCTAAGGTCAAGGAACGAATCAGGTGACCGTTGAATCAACACCAAAGCGTCTGAGCAAGCGTTTAGATATATGGGTGTGTACTTAAAATCGCAAGCCTTACTAAAAGCACTGATTTTTCTTTCTTCTAAACACATTTGTACTTGTCGACGAGTTTTGATGCAACATGTCCTTGAGATACAAACATGTCTGACCTTGTGCTTCACGTTACTGTTGACGGAAAAGAGACTCGCGAAAAACTAGCATCGTTCAGATATGTTTGTTTTTACTTGTATTTCGGCGTAATATATTAAGGACAAACTCACCTGTTAAACGGACGTTAAGGAAGCGATTGTTTCCGAGCAGCAGCGAAGCCACGTTATCCTACGGTTGCGAAAAGATGCAGTAAAGGAAGGAAATTATTTAGCAATTTTACAAGAGGATCGCTGGACCAATCAGCGCGCGAGTCTTATTTCATTGAGAGGGCGAAGAGAAGATGATTGGCTGATCCTGTCCTGGTAGGCGGGTTTAGGAGTGACGCATCAATAGGGGAGTGGTTTTATTACAATTAGAGGCGGGGCAGATGTTCTGGTGATACGTGACAGAGTTCACATGCAGGAAACAGAGCTGGACGTGACAGTTTGAAGTGCTTCATTGATGTAAGCGAATACGTATGACCTTGTCGTGTGTGTGCAGTTATTTCTGAGCTTGTAGGAGTGTTTCTTAACAGGCTATACACTTACGTTAATGTTTGTTTTCTTTAATAAAATTAATTCTGCTGGTATATTGTATTGCTTCTCTGTCTACTGGACACCTAAACAAGAGGCTCGTAACATTCCAGTAACAAACCTCTAACACCCTGTGCTCATGTTGCATTCAACCAAAGGCCAAATTAAAAATAGACAACAATTTGATGGCTCAAAGCCAGGGGTCCAGATTTGTGAAAAAGGTTAACGTAATAACGCATGATTTAAAAAACGTAAGCATATTATGTATCTAAGCAAGACAATTATTTGGAGAATTAAGAATTATGAATCATTCACTGAAGGAATACTTCAGTCATTGGCTAAATTATGAAAGTATTTAAAAATAATGATTTTTACAATAACATTAATAGTAGTAGATAAATAATATTCATATTTGATTTAAAAAAACATAAAATCGTACAACAGTAGAAGATAATTTGCAAATGCATTTAAATGAAACCAATATAAACTAAACTATATATATATTACACAAGTGCCATATTTCTGCCACAACAGAATAAAGGAGCATGCATATCCTTACCTTGTTTTTGGATGAAGTGAGCAAGAGATACTCCCCAACTGGAGGCAGACGAGGTCTGGATAGTCTGTGACACCCGTATGGTGCCAGGTGACCTGTATTTATTCAGATGAAGTGACCTTTGACATTCCGTGGGTTTGGCTAATCTTAGTAGCAGGCAAACCCACGATGCAACTGGAGAAGGGCGATGTGACATTCATGCACACTGGCATGCAGCAAAGAAAGGTTAAAGAGAAAGGCTATGAGTGGCATAGACACACTATATGATTATTAATGTTGTTGCTACATGCATGAGTTAGAGCATGCATTAATGTCATCCTTGTTAAATAATCAAGCAAAACGGGACTGGATGTCTACAGATGACTGCAATAATCTGAATGAAAGTGCATATTCTCTGATGTTACTCCATGCACTCCCTATAAGCCTCCTCTGTCTATGGGATTACTGGCATCAGAAAATGGATCAACTGTCATGAGATCTTCTGTCATGACCTTTCATCTCTCAAGCATCTTCTCTACATAATGGCTGTAATCAGCAAGAGCTACATTAAATAACAGCCTTAATAGAAAAGTGTAGAAACTTCCGAAAAAAAAAAAAAAAAAAAATCCACTGGATATTTTTTTTCAACTGCATGTTTCATAAACGAAGCAGAAAATTCAGCAAAGAATGTAAAATTAATTTTGTAATATCTCACCAACAATGTTGGATAGATAATAATTCAACTGTAAGCAAAGCCTCATTATAAAATCTTTAATTCATTTTTAAAAGTACCCACATACAAAAATAGCACATATTTATAAAAAAATACAAAAGAAAAGATTTGCCAGGCAACATCGGTATGCCATAGTGTGTTGGCTGTAAGCATTCAAACTGTATCACATTTCATATAATACAATACACATACATATTTAGATCATTACACCAAAGATGCACTGTCAGCAATTAGATTAGTAAACATAGGAAATAGCTTACATCTTTAAAGTATTATATCACAAAAGAAATCGAATCAAAAATGTCATCTAAAATTGGTCAGTCAGAACTATGTGTCTATGACAGTGTCTCTCATATAAATATAGGTGAGCATACAGTCCAGACATTTCAAAGACATCTGTGTCAGAATGAGATACATTAAACAGCATATAAGGTTTGTAAATTCCTAACTTCTCTTTGTATGAAGCACAATTGTCCATTTAACCAAATACAAAGAGTGTTGAAAATAATAATAATTAAAAAAAAAAAAGCACATGAATGTAAAAATGGGACTTTTTGTGCTTAAAATGTAAAAAAACGAAATGAATGGCACTTCTTAAAGCCATACGCTACAATTTCATAAAAATATAACCATATTATAACCTCTTCTGTTCTGTAATGCTTGTGTACTTCAGGAATTACAGCTGTATGGAAACCTGGTATGATTGATCCCATTCATCCTGATATGAGTGAAATATATATGCATCTTTTAAAATGAGGAGGGTCTTTTTCCTTTCATCCACCCTTTTACTTAAACTTGATCTCAAAGCAGAAGCAGTTGATGGAGTCACACTCTGGAGGCTGACAGGTACAGGCACAATCCCACAATGCACACTACATTGAACAAGATCAAGAAAAAAAGGTTTATACCAGTTCTACTCATATGTTTAGGTATAGATAAGCAGGATTTTGATAATCTGATAATACCATCATAATGTTAAGATTAACTTTTACATTTACAACAAAATATAAGTTCCTTTTTTTTAAGTAACAGAACTTTATTTTCCCCATATATTCATGGACACCTCTCCTGTTCTCGTGTTAGGAGCCAAAGCCACTTCCTTCAGCACCAGGCTTATTATTTTCACTTTTAATGTAAAAAGGCCCTTACAGTTGCCAAAAATATAACTTTTGAAGTTTCTGTAAAAAAAAATAAAAAATCAAGCCCAACCCAGGCGGCAAAGAGTAATGCTTTAGTAATACAATGGATTACTTTACATAAAAACTACAATTAGATACTTTTTTAATGGAGTACCGTAATATTGTAATGCAGTACTTTTACAAGTAATTTTTCTCACCATTGGGCATTGGTAACAATTTACGATAAGGGTTCATTAGCTAACATAAACCAAAAAAACCAACACTTCTATTGCATTTATTCAGTTTAGTCAATGTTTACGCTATTATATAAATCAACATTTGTATCCATAATAGCAATTCTAACTAAGCGAAAACAAATGAACAATTGCATTTTTTTAAACTAACATTAACAAAGACATATATATGTATATATAAATACACACACACACACACACACACTATAATTCCCATAGTTCATGTTAACTTTTGATTAAAAGTGCCCCTATTATGCCTTTTCAAATATGATCTTTCACGCAGTGTGTCATGCAGCATAAACTATCTAAAAGGTTGTGACGCTGACAGTGCACGATAAATTAAGTTATTGTCTATCAAAAAAAAAAGAGTCAGCTCACATTCACCTAAACGAGTCGTCAGCAATTCAAATCTTCTTCTGTTACGGATCCACGTCACTAAGTAACATATTTGCATAATGTCCGCCCACGTTCTACGTCGCAAACAACTTGCCCCGCCCACAAACAGTACAATTCCCATGTGAATTACATCATGTCAAGAAGACGCTGTATCCTGCGCTGTCATTCAGTTATAGCAATGGGTGTTTCATTTTCCGACACATGCTGTAGCGTTAGACCAATCATAAAGGACTGCACCATCTGACCAATCACAGCAGTGAGGGCGGGGTTTAGACAAACTGATTCTTCGAACTGCTTCACACGAGTCGTTTACGAATCATTTAGAAATGGGGGAAAATGAAATCTATTTTTGGAGAAAACTAAAGTGTTTTTAGACCTTACGTACAAGAGACTCATAAAGCAATATTAGCAACCTTTAAAATAGCATAATAGGGGCACTTTAACTAATGTTAACACACAAAATCTTACTGTAGAGAACTAAGGGATGAAACTTCAGGCTTAAATGGAATAATTGTGGCAAAAAGTGTACAAAGTGTACTCATCTCAAAACTGGAAGAGACATGTGAGTCATGTGACTTACATTAGGGGAGGGGCAGGAATAGTCCAGACAGGATTGCAGAGATGGTGGACGGCAGTCACATGACTGGGCACACACTAAACAGTACTCGCATGGAGAGAAACTTGCGCAGCAATCTGAGCACTGAGGATCACACTTGGCCTGCAATGTCAGAGAGCTGTTACACAATGCAAACATTTCCCAAAAGAGAGAACTGCCAAGGATTGATTCTAGAAGACTGTTTAACACACACACACACACACAAGTTTGGGGTCACAAACAAAAAGAGTTTCCTCAGAAGGAGATGTGAAGATGCTGAAGTACCTTGAGACAGTGATGACACCACAGCACAGCGGCAAGCAAAATCATGTATAGCCCCACAGCGATCATGATAATGGCAGGCAGCGGGAGGGAAAGAGCCCACACAGGAACAGCCTGACAGGGCAGAGGGAAACAACACTATATCTCACTGCTTATTAGTACATTACTATAAAATTAGCATGGTTTTGTCATTTGAATTAGCATTTGTTTCCTTTTTTTCCTCATAAATAAACATATTTTCAAATAGTTACATATAATTTATATATATATTAAAGACTGTGTGCAACCATTTGAAATCACGTAGTTAGCTAACCCAGAAAACAAACACATACACGAACAAACCATGCTCTGACCAGTGTAATTTAGCCACAAAGCTGAGAAAGTCTAGCTCATGCAATGAGGGTTTGGTAAAAGACAGAACACCTTCTGTTGCAACGTTCGAGCCACTGTAGAGCTTCTGTCACCGAAACAAATCCCTCTGTGTAAACATACTCCTCCATTCTTTCATTTGTGTGTGTATAAGTTACTGTGGATTTGAATAGCCTATACAACCGTTCATTGTCATTAAACTTTATTTAATATTATTACTATCATTAGTAGTAGTATCAGCACTGCACACTATGCAATGATGAAAAAACGCTAACGTTAGTGGTGTGGTTGATGTTCAAAAATGAAATGTTCATTTCAAGAACGCAGCAGACACAACACAATCGTACATACCATTATTTCGTCCCTGCATTCCCAATTTAAATGTTTTTCAGTTATTAGGAGGTTTATTTACTTTAATGAAACCAGACGTTTACTTTGGACAGCACATTGTTCTGTAGCGAAGCTGACCAATGTTGTCGTAGCAACCGAGATACGACTTCCTTTGACGGCGACTCGGAGGGACCAAACTTCAAACATGGAACGCGCTGAATGCAGCAAAATGGCAGAATTATTATACATGATTTAATATGAACCCTGTTGGCTTTTAAATAAAACAATATTATTGCATTTGTTTTCATTTAATAAAAAAATAAAAACTATTAAGCTAGAATGAAAGACTGTCTTTGTGTCATTTATATGTCATTAATTTATAGCAGTCATCTTTATTTTGGTATCTGTTCGTTTGTGTAGACAGATTTCACGTATTTAATGTTAGGTTTAGTCCCAATGCCCTCTAGTGTTAAATTGTTGGATCGACACGCCTGGAAAAATGAGACACAAAAAGCTTGACGAAGTAGCCTATTTCTTCTTAAACATTAATTAGAAATTAATGTATTTTAATATCTAAACATTTAAAGAACCAACCACTCCTGATTATTTTATTTACTTTATACAGTCATTTAGCATTTAAAAAATATATAGTTTAATAAAAAAAAAGTAAAATGTAGCCTACGTCAATTTATTAATTAATTTATTAAACAACAATACATTTCTGATACAATGCGCTCTTGAAAATCTGCAGCTCATTCCTTGCCTTTGTGCATATGTGCGTTTATTGGGTGACACAATGACAGAATGACACCGGCCCAACCGGTATAGAAAAAACATTGTTAGAAATGTTGGATGTAAATGATGAAAGATGTAAAGAGAAAGCTTTTGATTAAGACTGTGTGACAGGAGAATTGTGGGTGGAAGCCACAGAAGAAGCCAAGTACAAGGACAAAAGGCCTGAATGGTAAAGGACTGCCATTCTCCTGCTTTGTTGCCACGTAACCCTTAACCCACATGAAATAACCACACGTGGACCATTGTTAAATTACTTCTAATACTAACTTAAGAACTTAGAAGGTACTTCAAGTTAATAGTTTTGGATTCAGGGGAGCTTTACATTAATATCCACCTATGAAATGATAAAGACATTGAAGGTGTTTGAGAAGCGCATACTTGATTATTTTGAATTACTTCTCGATCAATGCATGCGTGGCATTACTGAGAAATCTCACATTCCATTCACATGGCAAGCAATGTTGAATGTCAGGTCAATATTTTAATTATTTATTGTGAAATAAAGTGTTTTTGTACATTGTCCACACGTCTCTCTGATTAATTTAGCCAAAGGACCCGTGCCCCTTATTTTGGTTATTTCCCTGTTTTATGGGGTGGAGTAGTCGGATTGCATTTGGGTTTGCTTAAACAGAATTACAACAATTTCCCCTTTCTCAGTATACTGCCACACATGCCTTGTTCCTTCATCTGGGAAATAAGAGACTGTTCTGACAGAAAGTTTGAGAATTGAGCAGTAAACAAACAGAAAATGAAGAGAGTTGCCAGTATAGAATTCAGACCAAACCCTTCTGTGTAAACAGAAGATCAGATAAAACTCTGAGAAGAGATTCTGCTGAGATTCATTTTGCTGTGTCATCGCAATCTTAAAAAAACATACATGGAGTGGGACAGTTCACAGTCTCACGAACAGGAGAAATCGAGTTAAAAAAAATGACGCTAGTCCTATTCATTCACAAATGCCCACAAATTAAAACCCTGTTGCTGAATAATAGGGGCCTGTAACATGAAGACGCATTTCTGCTAAATCGTACGTGTTTTACGAGTTGGCAATTCAGATGAATTTGTACGAATGACCTAAACCTAACCCTGCCCCTAAACCTACCCAAGTGAGGTCATATGAATTAGCACGAATTTGGCACCTCGTACGAATTCGTACGAAGCCAGGACTTATTTCAGTAAGTCTGACTTATTTTGAACCAAACAAACTGACAATAAGTCAGACTAACTGAAAAATCCTGGATGGCAAACGGCCCCCAGAGAAGCATAGGAAGAGAAAGTACTACACTTGCAAAAACTCCGTTTTTTTTTCTTGCCTAATTTTATGTAGAAAGGGTATTTCACAATCTTGCTCTGACCACAGTGACTTGAATGCACTTAGGACATCATAATTAGTCTACTGGCTTCCACAGACAACCTAGGAAGGTGTCATTTCATTTTAAAGTTATCATTAGCTGTTCACACATAAGCAATAAAAAAATATTTGATTCCACTAATTTAATTTAATTCCCACAGAACTTACAGCTGTAGCATTTACACTTGAGCCTGGGCCTAGGCCTTACCTCCTGTAGGTTATGATTAGAAAAAAATGATTGATTTAGCTAGATCACTCATCTGTGATGAGTTAACACAATGCAAAATATTCTCAGTGCTCTTATTCATCTTGATCATTTTGTGCTTTTGAAACATGTGAAAAATGCCTTTGTTTTTATATGGTTATTGCACACCTAAGCAGAAGTATTTTAAATATGAAA
>JAUMHQ010000048.1:9761268-9776121 GCA_032361165.1 Enteromius paludinosus
GGACTTTCTCCCATAACTCCTCTGGATCATCCAAATGGTCCCTGGCAAACTTCAGACGGGCCTGGACATGGGCTGACTAAAGCAGGGGAACCTTCCGTGCGATGCAAGATTTTAGTGTATTACTGATAGTAGCCTTGGAAACGATGGGCTCAGCTCTCTTCACGGCATTGACCAGCTCCTCCCGTGTAGCTCTGGGCTGATTCTTCACCATTCTTAGCATCATTGTAGACTCCTCCATGATTTCTAATTAAGAGAACTTTCAAAATCACAGGGTGATCAAATACTTATTGACCTCACTGTATATATTTCCTTTTCTGGTACATCGATTTTCCCCTACAGTAGCCTGTTACTCTCTGCTAAAGTGTTTGATACTGTATGTTCTTGTCATGTTATCAGCCAAAGGTCAAAGGTCCTCCAAAAGCTTTCGCGTGATGTTATAAACTTGCTATAATAAGTAAAAATCTTCAGTACAAATTCGCCTGAAAAGCACAGCTCAATGCAAACTGTGTTTGCACATGTATGTTTTTACAATACAGTTTTTAAAAAGGACTGCATTTTCTGTTTTATTGCCACTTTGGACACCTGGATGCTGTATTCAAGAGCCGTCACTTCAATGAATCAATCAGATTGCGATTAATAGACCTGAGCTGATTACATAACTCAATCATAAAGGGATGACTAACAATTGTAAGTTCAGCATTTCATCAATCCTGTTCAACTGATTTTGTAGTTGTACTGTGTCTCACACATAACCGATTGAACTTTTATGAAACTTACGTAATGAGTATGTTACACTATATGCATATGTAAGGTAAAGTGAGTGAGTGAAGCGAAGAGACCCATCCAAGTGCACACACACAGCAGTGAGCACACACCCGGAGCAGTGGGCAGCCAGTTGATGGTGGATTGATGCCTTGCTCAAGGGTCTGTATTGAAGGTGGAGAGATTGCTGGATATTCACCCCCACCACCTACAACCCCTGACCGACCTGGGACTCATACTAACAACCTTCGGGTTACAAGTCTATCTCCATATCCATTAGGCCACGACTGCCCTTAAAGTAAGCTATACTTTAGTATAAGAAAGATTTCAGTTAAAACATCCAGTTGCTCTAAAACACATTTTCAGGAGATGGGTTTCAAAGAACGTGGAACTGCGTTGCTTAGTAAGGGGAAGTACAGACTTTCTAATTCCAACAACTTACGTCACTTTATGATGAACTGAATCGCAACATCTTGTTTTACCACACCTTTACGTCGTTCTTTAAAGGAACATGGTCATAGATTGTAATAATCGTTTGTTATTATTTCTGTTGGATATGTGACATATCTTATAAGGAAACAGTATAACATTTAAAAACATTAAAGTGGCATTCGAGGATTTCAAGGAATGGTGTTTCGTGAGATATTTCAGGGAACCTTTTTTTTCCTCTCTCTCTCACGAGGAGATATAATCTGGTGGACAGCACATGCCCATGTTTACTGCAATGACTAGGCAGAAACCAAGCCACATTCTTACCGCATGCTGTCGTGGGGTTTTGCCCAACAAATGAGGAAAAAAAACAACTCTGTTTGTAATTTTAATTATATAATTTTCACAACAAAATATACATTTACTTTTCACAGTGTAAAAACGGTGTGTTACTTCATTCATAAGAAATCATACAGTCAAACAACTTCTCATTAGAAATATAACAGAAGAGAGATAAAAGATGAATAGACATGTTAAAAATGTGAAAATATTGTATGGCTAAAATAACAAAATGGATATATTTTCTCTACAATATATTAACTTACAGTATTGTCCTAAATGTGGTACAGCTTGAGGTACTTCTTAGTTAAGGTACAGTATACACAAACGCGACATCCTACACAACTACATCCTGCTACTGTTACAGCTTAAATATCCGTATTTGCTATGCACTTGTTTCAAACTGTACAGTGTGAGAACAACAAGCAGCAGCTTCATGATCCGAGATAACAAAGAGTTCACATTCATATAGCAAAAATGATTTATATGAATTAAGTTAAGCTTTTATGTTTTATGATTATGTACTGGCTCACAGGAAACACACTGAAGACATTTATTACGTGTCTGAATACTTACATACACATTCATATTTGAGAAATCTACGACTCAGCCTCGATGAAAGATTTTGAGAGCCGTAAGGGCAGGCAAGAGGATTGAAACGGTAAAGCAGAAGGAAGAAGATGCTTGTGCCCCATTATTGGAACCCTGGGTTGAGTTGCTTCCTGCTGCGCTTGTCGTTGAACTCGTGGAGTTTGTGGCTTTTCCGGGGAAGGAGCCCACCACAGATGTCAGGAATGTGGCAAAGCTGGAGGTTTTGGTGAAGACCTGGACATCTTGAGCGCGAGCAGCTCGGGATGCGGTGCTGTTGCTGGAACTTGAGTTAGAGCTGCTGCTGTTTGAAATGCTAGTCGGTACGCTGCTACTCTGTATGGTCAAAACTGCAGCATGGATCCACGACTGACCCACCTTACACATCAGCGGACCACCCTGATCACCCTGAGAGGGGAAGAGAGAGAGAGAGAAGGCTTTACTGAATGTTACAAAATTGTGTCACTTTAAGTCTATGCGGGATGATTTTATTGAAAAAGAGTTTTTGGTTTATGGACAATATCAGAACATACACTAGTGTTAGAAATTTTACTCAAAGCCTTTATGTGTAATGCATTATAAAGCGTTATTAAAGGGCATAATGCTTCAAAATTATTCATAATGTGCATTGTACATTTATATCTTGTGGTAGATAACTATACCCGAAATGAAAATGCCTAGTCTTACAATGAATTGATTAGTGTTATAATCTATTAACTGTGGCTTATTCATAAGATTGTACAATGCATTATACAGTACATAAAGGCTTTAAGTAAAGTGTTACTGTAAAATAAATATATATATAGTACAATAAAAAAATGTAAATAAAATAAAATCTTAAAAATCTGCAAAAACAAATAACTCCGCTTTTAACCCAATTAGTCCCAATCAAACTACAGTTGGGTTATTTTGAATAAGTTAAAACAAAAAAATATAACTAACACAATAAAATAGTGTAATAAAATAATAAAAAAATTAATAATTAAATAATAATAAAATAATTTGTTTGGTTTCAGCATTTCTGTTTTAAACATATATTGTCTTATTGTTAATTTATATTTGTTCATTGCTAATATTCATTTACACAACTTATCGAATTATAGAAAAAACTCTAAACACCCTAGCTTGATAATGTCCTGTTCACTCTGTTGATGTTATCTATAGTGCATTTACTAATAATCATGAATTAAATCTTATTGTATACTGTAAATACACTTCCTTTCCATAAGCCACAAGCCTCACTTTACCAGTATTTAACAACTACTGTAGGTACTATTATTGCAAAAACAATGCTGTTCTGTTTGTAAAAAGAATGAACTTGCCTCCTGTAAGTTCAAGGAACCTGTGCAAATACTGTTGCTCGAGGACGAGTTTCCACAACTCACAACAGAGGTCTGGTACTCCTGAAGAGTTTGAGTCACTATAAAAGGAAGAAAACAAATTCAAATTAAGTGGAAACGTGAAAAAGGATGAAGATTCTGTGACACTAGAACAGGGAACACTAATTCACTATTAACTACAACTTTTTCCTTAATAATTCATAATGTGCTGCTTATTATTAGTTTGTAAGGTAGTTGTGAAGTTTAGGTATTGGGTAGAATTAGGGATGTAGAATATGGTCATGTTAAATAAGTCATTAATATCTGCTAATAAATGGCTAATAGTGCAGTATTATGCATGCTTATGAGCAACTAGATAAGAGGCCCTAAAATAAAGTGTTACCCTAAATTCTAATGAAACTTTTCAGCACAGTGTTTAGAGCATGCGCACCTCCTCCAGCTCCAGAGCCCCATCCTGCCACCCAGCATTGAGTGTTTGCGCTGAAGGTATTGTCTCCCATGTCCACACATATAGGCTGGATGAAATTTGTGAGGTTTGGTGCGACGGCCAGCTGCAAGACTGCAACGCTGTCACCCGTACCATTGCTGATTGAGAAATTGGCCACTTTAATAGAGACCTCATTGGGGTTGGATCCGTTCTGGTTCAGACGACCCAGGATCACGGTCCAGTCAGAAGCTTTCGAGGATCTGAACAAAAAGACACTCTGTTGAATCAAATGATTCTGATTTCTCTGCATATATTTTTGTTGGCGGTGTTCGAGTGGCATTACCTGTTGAAGCAGCTGGCAGAGCTCATGACAAAGCGTTCGGCAATCAGCGCTCCTCCACAAACGTGACTGCCGTTAAACTGCAGGCTGGCCATCCACGGCCAAATACCGGAAGAGGCGAGGGAGCTGTTTCCTCCAACACGGGAGTTCAGTTTGGCGCTTCCACACACTACAGCTGCGGAAAACAAAGAAAAGGCAATAAATGGCTATGCTTAGGCCACACAGTCCATTAGCACAGAAAGCAGCGTAATGCATTCAGGGGGGCATCTCACGTAACAGGCATTCTGGCCTGACCAGAAGGTTGGGTTATTTAACCCAATTGCTGGGTTAAAACAATGTCTGATTCTGTCCATATTCAACCCAGAAGTGAGTTCCTAACATAAAACATTTAGAATCAAATCACTTTTTTTAGGTTCTAAAATAATAGCTCAATAAAACTCTCTCATGAATCATAGAGGAAGGCTGATGATAGATGGGGCAAGTTTATAAACCATTTTGCCAGAGACTTTCCCACTGAGAATGGGTAGCAAAATTCTATCTAGTTTAGATCAGTCGTGAGCCCTGTGTCACATTAACCAACATTCCTCAAAAAGCCGCCTTGTGTAGCTATCATCAGATTAAGGGCTTTAAAATATTTACTGATTGACTGAGTCAGTCTGATTTAATTCACAAGCCTGATGAATTGTTTTGTCTAAGGACTCTTACGTGCAACGGTTGTAGTTGTAGTGGTGGCGACAGTGGTGGTAATGGCAGGCACACCATTACAGCTTATTGCCAGGTCGCCATCAGTACCGTTGGAAGTGAACGTAACAAAGCCTGGCTGGTTGGTGGTGATCTTGTCATTGATCCAGCTCTGGTACTTAGACACTCGGGTATACACACCAGGGGAGTTAGCTAAAGCACAGCCATCGCCAAAGCTCACAATTCCAGACTGGACCCAGAGCGAGCCCTGCTTGCTGACCATAGGACCGCCAGAGTCACCCTGTAGGATGTAGAACGGGTTAGTGACATGCCTTGTAAGCTGTTCTACACCGTCCAGCTGTACTTCACAGGTGTATTGTGAAGAAATGATGGATAGACAACATTCAATTATGGAATTTCACAATGACCATGGACCACAAGACCAGTCTTTAAGTAGCACTGGTATATCTGGAGCAATCGCTAACAATAAATTGTCCAGGTCAAAGTAGTAGATTTCTCTTTTATTCCAAAAACCATTAAGATATTAGGTAAAAATCATGTTCCATAAAGATATTCTGTCAATTTCCTACCATAAAAATATCACAATTTTTGATTAGTATAATGCATGACTAAGAACTTATTTTGGCCAACTTTTTTGACCCTCAGGTTTAAACTTAATAGGTATTACAAATGAATACCTCAGTCAAATATAATCCTATCCTAACAAACAATACATCAGTGGAAAGCAATGGAAATCTGTTCAGCTTTGAGATGCTGTATAAACCTCAATTTCAAAAGAAACTGACCCTTATGACTGGTTTTGTGGTCCAGAGTCACATACTGTCTTTATATCACACTGCTTTCCCATACAATATGAAAACAAAGATATATATCTTTAAATTTTGACAAGGAAGTCCTTTACAAGTTTCCCTTGTGATTAAAAAAATAGAAACCCCCTGATCTTTACAACAGTCCCACCTCTCATTCATTATGGTAACAATGTCAGGAACATTTTCTAAACTAGGACAAGAGTGTTTAATGCATACAACAGATGCTTTCCTATGTTTTAATAATGTATAACATACAGAGTCATTGACTGTGTGGGCAAGATCTTAAATATTTGAGTTTAGAAATGAACCGGACAGTGTTGAAATCAAAGTTTAAGATACACCCGTTATTATTAATGCTATTTTGGCTGAAGAATATTTGCAGCCCAATAAAACTAAAAAGTTTGTTCACTGTCCAGTCTGAGCTACATATGTATCTTTTTAAATTGTAGTTTGGATAGTTGGTCTTATGTGTTTGTATAGTCTATTTGGGTGTGCAAATGTTTTGTAAAGCACTATGTGAAGTGACCTTGAGCAAAGGAAAGGTGCTATATAAATAAAACAACTTCTTCTTCTTAATATGTTACCAAAATTATTGTATAGGCATTGTTACCTGACAAGAGTCTTTCCCTCCTTCTAATAGTCCGGCACATATCATGTTGTCTGTGATTTTTGAGACTCCATAGAGACACTTACACTGCCTGTTTCCAACAACAGGCACTTGCACTTCCTGTAGAATTTGAGGCGAGGGCAGGGAAACTGTGAAAGACATTAAATGATCAAATCTTCAATACAATAATAATAATGTCAATCAGGGTGAGTAAAGCTAAATCACTTACCACCTGACCCAGTGTTTCCCCATCCGGTGACCCAGCTCACAGTGCGGTTGAAGAATGAACTGCTTGATGAAGCCAGACAGACTGGTCTGATAAAGTTATTAAATGTCACCGGTGAAGATAGCTGCAGGAGAGTGATGTCGTTGTCTTCAGTTACGCTATTGTAGCCTGAATGTTTTATGATTTTAGAGACAGTCCTCAACACTTCATTTGAATCTGTTCCTTGCAGTGTCCGTCGGCCCAAGTAAACAACCAGGTTAGTGGTTGAAGTACTATAATATGGTGGGAGAACAAATGTTAAGCATTCGCCACATCCACGGAATGACAAGTATAATAAGAATTGCAAGGTCTGGTCAATGATAGTTACTCGCTAAAGCAGTGAGCTGCAGTCAAAACCCATTCACTGTTGATGAGGGATCCACCGCAGAAATGGCTGTTGCTTCTCTGAAGACTGACCTGCCATGGCCAAGCACCGGCAGATGCTGCTTCTCCTCCAACTATCCTGGTGTTGAGAGGCGCTTTGCCACACTCTGACAATAACAATAGCCAAGTAAACACGTTTTAGACCAACAGTGGGTCATTTTAATAGAATTATTCTAATTAAAATATGTTGTGAAAAACTAGTTACCATCCAGCTGTGCATGACATCCTAGAAAACAAGAAACAAGTTCAGTTACTTATGGCTGAAATTAAATACAATATAAAACTTTTTCCTATAAAAGAAAGGAATGGTAATCATTGGAATTGGTTCGATTTGCATTCTGGGCAGTTTTGAGATATTGAGCTTTTGTTTTTGCATTTCATTCGATAGAAGCTATAATATAAAAGTCTCAGCAAGGCTGCATCTGTTTGAGTAAAAATGCAATAAAAGGCAGTAATATTGTGAAATAATAATAATACAATAATACAATAAAAAAAATTCTAGAATGCGATTTAAAATGTTAATTCGTCTTGTGATGCAAAGCTGATTTTTCAGCATCATTACTTCAATATTCAGTGCGACATAGTTCTTGAGAAATCCTTCTAATATGCTGCTCAATGAACACTTATTATTATTATTATTATTATTAATGCTCAAAACTTATGCTGCTTAATATAAAAGGATGCATGATCAAAGGGAACGTGGTGCAGTATAGTATTATAGCTCGTAAAAGTGATTTAAAACGTTTCTGAAAATGATCAATTATCCAAGAGCTTACCTCTTATCAGAAGAGCGACGGAAAACACTACACTGAGTATATGCATCATCCTTCTCATTTTGGTTTCAGACAGCACAGCTCAGAAACCTGCACCTGCTTTTAAACCTGTTTACTACACACCCACACACTCTCAACACCTTCAAACACGGCACGCCTCCGTCCCTCTGTCTGTAAAACTGTTCATTATTGAGCAACCAGAGATAAGAGATAGGCTGGTCACTCGAAGTCATAAATCATTCTTCATATTACTGTTCAAAATCTCAAACTTATTCAACAGGTTTTAAAATAAGTGTTTTTTAACCAATAATAGTTTTTTTAACCTTGTGTTGATTGGTTAAGGATGCTCAAGGTGCTTTAAGTGCTTCAGGTTGTTGGTAAAACTGTGTTGCATGAGATTCTGTGAATTCCTAACCTGATTGCAAGATTAAACATAACGTGTTGCAGTTCCTTAAAAAACCTGTAATTGTGTTCTTCTTATACTATAACCTTTTCTGTATGCGGTGAAACTGCAAAGATGACTTAACTTAAAGTAGTTTAAGTTTAAGTCAGCTATAAATGGCAAGCGGAAAAAAAAATCCTTTAACTGTTACAGGAAAAAAAAAAGTCATCCTTCATTCTCCAGCAAAGGAAAATTCTTTTGACTGAGTGATCCAATTACAATAGCATTTTTCAAAACAAAAGGGTGAGTCACAGCAGACATCACCTGGCTCATAGCTGGAGGAAATAAGCTGCATGCTTCTGGTAAAACAAGTAAAACCTATAAATAACCAAAAGCTAACTTAAATAAAGCAACCACTCGGTCAGAAATAAAGGCACAAAAGCTTTCAATGGAGCAGTACCCTTTCAAAAGGTAAATGTTTGTACCTAAATGAACCGGTTTGTACCTTAAAGGTACATATTAGTACTTAAAGTGCACATATTTGAATCTAATAGGTACAAAAGTGTACCTTTTGAAAAGGTACCATCCAAGTGACAGCTTGCCTTTATTTCTGAGAGTGCATTAACTAATATATATTTTAGGCTACTATATACCTTTTTTTGGATAAGTGATACTTTGCTTATGTAATACTTAATTAGGCAAATGATGCCAATGAATCAACACAAGAATTACTCAGTTCAGATTTATCACGTGCAAAAATATCAAACAACTGCTTCTGTGAGCGTCAGGTCAAACTGGACCTTTCTAATCACTAATTATATAATGTATGTTTGTTTTTCATTTGAGTTGTTTGTTTGGAATGCTATGGGTTTCTCAGACCTGCTCTTGAGCGTTGTACAGTACGTGTCACCACACCGAACGAGTGACTAAAGAAAGGATGTTAGACATTCACAATGTTTACTACCTACCCAGTATCACTGTATTTATTTGTGACATGGACAGGTTTATTTAATTATTTTCGTAAGTCCAGCACATTTTTTTAAATGTATATGCATCCAATAGAATCTTAGTTTAAAAACGTGTCCCTGCCACGAATAAATAGATTCAATTAAATTTTGTTTTAGTCACGAACTGCCGTGAGACTGGGTTGTTACTGCTGGAGGACTGAGAAACACAGTAAGCGTAGCATTATTAATTCCAGTCATAAAACAAATTATAATATTAATAATAAAACAAAACTAAACCCTAAATAACAATTTTCTTACATTACATAGGCCTATAATTCTCTCTTTCTTTTGGGGCCAGATGCACAAACAGCGGTGCTGCATCTTAAAAACTTATCTAATTAGCCAGCTACATGCTTAAAAAAATATTATATATGAAAATTTAAGTCCCGTTCACACTGGCAGCCCAAATACGATTTTTATGCAAATCCGATTGGAATTTGATCTTATTTAGATTTTAGTCTGAACGGCACACTACTACAAGAAATGCGTTTCGGTCTACATTCGTTTGTTTGGAATCCTATTCAAATCGCATTTCTACAAATCCGTCTCAGTCTGACCGGTCAGATCGGATTTGGCCTAACGTTAGCCTTTTCACGTTCTCACGTTCTCAACGTAAACGTAAACACGTCAGACGTTTTTGCAAAAAACATGCTGAATGTCTTTGCAACGACACAAGCTTTTTTCTGCAAAGTGATATTTAAGTGGAAAAACAAGATGTAATGCGAGTACACGTACTTTGAAGTTTGAAGGCATCAGAGACCGCACGTAGCAGCCTCATGCGTTTTCTGCAGCTGCCTCATAAAACGAAACATAATAATACACCACAGCAGCATTTTGACACGTCGAAAGACAACATCTATATTGTAACGGATATTTTTAGAAAGAGCGCTTATAAGCATATGGACACACAGATCGGATATGAAGTTATAACAGTATAATACGCTGTGTGGACAGTCAGTTATTCAAATCAGATTCCATCCAGATCGGATTTGGGCTGGCAGTCTGAAGGATCCACATCTTTTGGTTCCACGGAACCAGAGGTTTTGTCCCGTCTTCCACGCGGTGCCAAATCACAGCTGGATTCGTGAGAGATTCTGGAAAGGGACTTTCCAGTACTGAAAGGGACTTTCTAAAACGCTCAAGGTGGAAAACATTTCTGTCAAACCTTCCTTATAATAATCACTAACTACTGTCAAAGGAACGAGCCCATATTCCACAGATAAAGTGAATATTATCACGTTAAGCGTTTTCTCCTCCACAGAAGTCCAATATAATATTAACGTGTTTTAATGTACAACGGTGTATTGTACAACACAAACTTCTGTCCAATTTTATTTATAATAAAGACTTGCCACTGTCGAAAGAGCACGCTCTTATTCACTTTATAAAGTTAATAATATCATGTTACGTGTTCGCCCTAGGGTTGCCCATATTGAGCTTAAAAGGGACGCACTTTGTCCCCCTATTTCAATGAGAGTCAAAAATAAAAAAACTTTCACATAAGTGTTAACTCAGTGGTAGAATTACACTCATCCTCATTGAATTTAATATAATGTTCAACAGAAAAAAAGAAACGCATTTAGATACAAACGAGCTGAGAGAGAGTAAATGATGGATGTAGTGTCAGGGCGAGAAGGGTGTTGGAGAGGGCCGGATGATTCTATAGAACACCGGCTCGTGGCATAGGCAGCATGGGCACACGCTAAGGGTGCTGTTCATCCAGGGGGCGCCAGAAATGCAGGAAGAAAAAAAGTGTCACTTCCACTTAAAACTAGTTGGCTAAAACTAGATGACTTCAGATAAGAATAAGTAGTAGTAGCAATAATAATAATAATAATAATAATAATATAGCCTACTTGACTAAGACGCTCCCACCCTCTTGTGAATAATCAGACCACACGGTGCTCGTGTTTTTATGAGTCAACATGTGAAAACGTCTCAAACTGTCTGGTGGTTTGAAGCAACAGAGTATTTTAATGTCTTTAGCACAGATAAGAAGAAAAAGACTTGACCATCCAATTCAGTCAGTGCTAGCAACCCGGTGCATTATGGGTATTTCTTTAGAGTTTACTACTTTTTGTGTCCTTTAAGCAAGACAGTTGAGTTTTTTCATTAGTGAGGTTATGTATGCTATGTTCAAGTTAGTTTGGGTGGGTTTGCTTTAGTTGCAGCCCTGTTATAAAAATGTGTAACTGTTACCGTCATGGAGAGAGGTGTGTAGGGGAGTGACTTATTGCTATTGCCAACTAGCACTCATAGTTAAAGTGATAGAAAGTTTTAACTTGGTGTGCGGTTGCGGATGCTTTGCATAATCTAGTACCCTTCTTGTTACAGTGTGTAGGGGCTAGGATTCTGCTGTAAATTAGTTAGGTTAAAGATACGTAGAACAGCAGATCTCCAGTTTGCCCGCGTCATGATGAGCAACAGCCAGTCGTCACAAAATACTCAGTTAATATTTTTGTATTTGTTTCTTTAAATCTTTCTAAGTAAAATAATGTCCAAGACAAAGCTATTAAGTTTGCTATTTATTATTTGCTATTATTTTAGTTATGAGAATATGTTCACTAGCAGTGGAATTTACTGCGATGCAACGGGGCGCCAAGTATATAGTGTTTCACCTTTCATGTTTGTTAATTCCATACTGCTGAATACACCTACTCTTCGTGAACAATAAAACAACGATTTTAATCTTTGCCCATTTTGGCCTAAAGATCTGTGCTTATTATTTTATGCTTTGTTACATTGAATTAAAGGCTTTGTTTTTATACAAAAGACAAGTTAGTTTGTCTGCACCGCTCAAACAACCTGCAAAACAGTCAAATCAATGACAAAGAATCCTGATAAAATCCTGATATTTTTTAAATATTTTCTCACCCCTAGCTCTGTAATTGGCAAAATAGTCTTAAAAAACATCTTAAAAAAGAATCGGGATTACAATCTTGACATGATATTTTTTCCAAATCGAACACCCCTATATTCATCTACTTAAATCAGGTTAAAGACAAATAGTTAAAAAATCGTTTCACACACACAAAAAAAGGGCTAAAAAAAATTAACCGTGCCGGGAAGGTTAAAGGCAATAGGGTTAACAGGTGTCCTGCCAGCGATGTGTCCCTTATTTATTTTTCAGGGAGTTGGCAACCCTAGTTCACCGCCTAGCCATTATAAGGAAACAGCTTAATAAGCCGAAGAGCTTGACCTGGCTGTGACTTGCCGTAAATGCGCCACAGACATGAGCAGCGATGAGATAAGCTCTAAAGGCACACAATCTGCTGTTAAAAATGAACCATCCATTCATCATATCATCTTACAAAACTAACAATTAGTATCACAAAATTTGACGATCAGGAGCGATTATCTAAATCAGGATCATTTATTTGAAACGGCGGATTCGTGTGATTGTTTGGCTCATCTTCGCATCTCTTCTGTGTAATCCACTTTAGAGAGTTTGCCTATTTGAGTCTCGTAAAATGTAAACAAGGTTGACTTTTTTTTGTTATTGCTTTTGCAAATAATAATATCTTACTGCACTCATATGAAGACGTAAAAAAAATCACTTTTAATTACATTTGTTACTTGCCATTTCTTTAAATTATTATTAAGCTAAATTGTAGTATTCACTCAAACCACACAAATTTGTACATTTTCATAAAACCGTTTTGAACTGCTATGACCCCTTTTCCTAGCTATGGATATGTGGTGTCAAACCCAATTAGTCCTGGTGCAGTACTGAAGCAAACTGCAGTTTATTTGAAAATTAAGAAATTAAACAGATACTAAACAAGAAACTAAAATAGACATGAAATAACCTAAAACATAACGTGAACCTGGAAACCACTTTTCAAAACACAATAATTATTTGTTTCTATACATTAACAAACAATAGGGCTATACAGCTAAAAAAATTACAAAACATAACACGCATGCCACTCAGGGCAGGATTAGAGAAGAGAAGCTTGACAAGAACAAGTCACACGAAAGCTATTCTTCTGCACTGAAATGATTGATCTTACTTAAAAGAAAATATTTGGTCTCTCTTTTGGAACAGCTGTCAGCTTTTACTGGATCTCCAACAAAATAAAGTATGCCTGTTATTTTACCACAATATTCTTTTTAATAGCATCAGTTTCCTGGTTTTTGGGCATCCAAGTCATTTGATTGACTCAAAAGATTCCTCAGATCTTAGGCCAAAATCTGCAGTCGTGTTTTACACACAGCTGATTGATATGTAGTGCTCAAATCCATTGCTGCCTCACACACCCTCTGTGTTTGATCTGCCGTTTATCTTGTACCTACAGACAAATGAGTGGAGACACAAGTACTTAGTGGAAGTGTACGTACATGGTAACAAATCAGAAACAGTCAAGTGTGAGTAAGAACGGTCACTTACAGGTAGTGCTTTGTAGTATATAGAATGTCTATACATAGTAACTATGTAGTACTAATGTACAAGTGTGTAGAAACAGGCAGGTCCTTACAGTGTCCGTATATGGTAATTATGAGACACATTACTTATGGTATGTACATGGTAAATACGTAGCAGATAAGAAAAAATGACATACCTAGTCCTAACCTTGACTGTTTTTCAGTTGCTTGTGTAGGACTGTTAATGCTAAACTGGTTTTTACAACAGTGTTTATAAAGTTGAAAGAACTGGTAATTTGTGTAATGTTTATTTAAATTGATGCACTTTATTTTATAGTCCTATTTATATTTCTTATGGACATACTGGTGTATGTACCTGTTAGTAAATGTACAGAATAAGTTATGCGATACTCAAGTTGGGGGGTATAAACATGGACCAAGGTACTCACGGAGTATTTGATGGCAGGTGCCATTGCAGTTTCGAACTGCACACTTGGGGACGTGCACGCAGCCGTTGCCAGAAGTCAGTTTTTAATTTTAAAACTAAAAGTCATTTTGAATTGATGATCTAAAACTTAAATCGTCTTGTGTATGTCCATTTGTAAAGAGTACTGACTGTCATCCAGTCTGACGTTACCAACAGCTGAGATCTGATATGGCTTGGGATCCTGTCTGATCAGCAGCAATCCTAAAGGACTAATTATAGTGTGCACCTGGCTTAAGACAACAGCAATATGATCCTAACAAATGAACTAATTAATTAATTTATGGAAGCAAAAAAGAATAATAGGCAGCTTAACATCAAATTAAGTTCAGCACAAAAGAAAAGGATTTGTTTACTGGCCAGGGGCAAAAAAAGATTGTTCTCATTCTTCATTAAACGGTCTAATTACAGCAACATTTTCTCAACAAAAGGGTGAGACATGTACAGCAGGCTTTTTAAGATGTGACTTATTAAAAATTGCTTTTGCTAATAGTAGTAGTTGGTGATTAAGCAAACAACCAAAATAACACTTTTAGGTTTGTTCATCAGATATCTGCTGTCTTAGTCAGACACAAAACACAGGAAGTGCTCGAAACTGTTCACTATCAATCATTTTAATTTCTATAGCACTTAACAATACAGATTGTAGCAAAGCACTGAACACTGTCAAATATGAGAATAGAGTGATGGTAATGTATAATGATGGGATTAAACTATTTATTTATCAAATGCAGAGACGTTCTCTTTAGTCCAGACGACGATAATCACTAGAGATCAGGTGTCCCCAACTAAGCAAGCCCGAGGCGACAGCGGCAAGGAACCAAAACCCCATCCATGAGAGAATGGGGAA
>JAUMHQ010000048.1:9780124-9802073 GCA_032361165.1 Enteromius paludinosus
TGAAGTGATTTTTATATTTGATTACTTCTTGTTGTTTTAGACATGAATGTTTTTTAGATGTAAAAAGGTCAAATGTAATGAATTGTTTCTTTCTACTTGTTCATTTTAATTATTTTTTTTGCATCTGTTTTATTATAGTTGCCTACAGATAAAATAAAAAATTACATAGATATTGTGATTATTAATGTATTAATTATAAATAAAAGAACAGGGTAACTTTAATCTTTATCATTATATTTGCTTACTCAAACTCAAATTGCTGCAAGTCAGCCATTCTTTTCTCAGATAAACAGCAAATCACCAACGGTGAATATGGAAATAAAAATTACTAATTTCTATAGTTCGCTAATTGTGATTTGTGACTCATTCGGTCAACACTGGTCTCATACTCTATTATTTCCAAGAAGCAGCACGTGTGCAGGCAGTAAATGACTACAACGCATGCACGATGCTTCAGATCGTATGCCAAGTGTAAACACATCAGATCAGATATGGGTCACAATTAAAAAAACATGTAAACGGACAACCAAAAAAATCCGATATAGGCAACAAATCAGAATTGAGCATCAAGACCTGCAGTGTAAACGGCGTCTACCTTTAATTCACTCTACTTCCATCTAGAGGACAAATATTTCAACTACATCTACAGAAGAGAACATGTGACTGATGTAAACAACGCTCGGAGTTTACGATGGCAACCACATTTAAAGTTGCCTCTGCACAGAAAACAGGATTTATTTAATTTCACTTTGTGTATATTTACTTCCTAATGTTTTTAGATGTTTGATTTTTCCCCGCAGAATTCCTTCAAGACAGAAAACAGGTTAAAAAAAATAATAATGTAAACAACAAAGGAGTGTGACAGATAATGCTTCCCAGACTTGGCTCTGCTGCTGTTGCGGTGGGTGATTCATGGATTTTCTCCATGTAGGATGAGGGAAATGACCAAGGATGTCTTTTTCCTGATTAACCAAGCATGCCTGTTCCTTCCAAGCCTTTCCTGTCTGTACAAGGGACTTTGTGTGTGTGTCTGTTTATGTATGTGTGTACTATAGTTTGGGGAAAATGCATCCTAACACTGCCAAAACCTTACTTTGGGGGCATCCAAGGGGATCACGGACAGTATTTACTCTCAGAAAAATAAATACGGTTTATGTGTTACATATACTTGGCAGAAACCTATGGTGTGGGGTAGAACAAATCACTTTTGGTGTTTTTGAATTACAGACATGGATTATTATTATCACACAGGATGCCTTTATGACTACCATTTAAATAAATGTCAAAACGATAAAGGTTTAAAAGAGGGTTTTAATGCTTTTTAGAACACAAAGACATCTGAAAAAAGAAAATAAAACTGCACTATTATATAATATTATTTAAATGTTACACAGACACACACACACACTAAAATGTATTTACTCATTACTTTGTGTCACATGATCATTCAGAAAGCAGCTTAATAAATATATATTATCATCAGTGTTATCTTATTGTTACTCTGTACTTAATTTTTTATTAAAAAGCAACCCAGTTTATAAAAGCAATACCACACTCACGATTGTGCTGTTGGTTGCCATGTACGCATTTACCTTAAGTCTGTTCTCCAAACAAACCGTTCAGTGAACAGCTTTTAAACAAGCCATTTAAAAAAGAACAGAAAATCTATGACCTATTTGTGTAATGGAAGTATTCTCAAGCTTCTTCGTGGAACCATCAATGCCAATAAAGGACCTTTATTCTTAAAAGTGTACAGGGTTTCCAAGACTGTGGGAACATGACTTTTATATTTCATCATAAGACTATGAAAAACATGCATGCCTTACAGAGGTCAGTAAAACTCGACACATTTGACTCTCTCGCTCTCTCTCTCTCTCACACACACACAGCCTTATTTAATTCAAACTCAAACTGCATGTAGCTGCACGTTCTCGGCACAGCATGTTGCTGCAGAGTCTCACATGAGCATGTCACGCTCACATTAAGGCTGCTGTGCTCTATGGTTGCCAATGGCGACAGGAGCTTCCTCTCAGGCATGAGCCAGGGTTGGGCATCAGGGGGTCCCACCATAGAAACAGAAAAAGCTCCAGATCATTGGGTCCCACGGCCCAGCGCTGGGAGTCACATGGTACCACTATGACCAACCCCCCCCTTCCTCTCCCTCAGAACCCATGCGAGTGGGGGAAGGGAAGGAGAGGAGGGAAGTGTGGAGAGAAAGAGGGTGGGTTGAGTTGGAAGCATGAAGGCAAGGTGAAGAGTGTGAAGCAAACAAACCAGCGAGAGGGAGTCCTGTATCCTCCGCCGTAACGGAGAAGAGGAAATCATAGCCACAGCCCTGATCCTGTGCCTTTGCTGTAGCGCACAGCCTGGAGCTCACAAAAGATCACAACAAAACCACACAGACAAAAAGAAGGAGAAAGAGAGAGAGAAAGTGACACAGATAATAGGAACACTACGGAGCATTGACTGGATAACAGGCTGTCGGAGAGGGAATGCATCTCAGCGGCTCATCTTCAGGGAGCCTCCCGGCTATGTAAGGACGTCTGTGGATTTTTGTAAGAAGTGCTTAATTAGGGAATATTGCACTGAGAAGCAGGAATAGTGTGCCATGAGTGGGAACAGGAGGCGGAAGAGGGATTGCTGAAGCATGGAGCAGGTGAGCCATCCAGCCTGTGCACTATCACACCGAACAAACATGTTTCCCATTGCATGCCAGTGATGCTTCGGGCAAAAGCAAACAGCACAGCAGGATGCTTGCTTCAATCTCTAACAGCAAGACATCCCTCTATACTACCGTGTGGCTCGCTTTTACGGTTTTTAGATGATTCTGTTCACGATTGCCTCTATGAGATGCTGAGATCATTCAAAGGGCCTCGTACAGCATTTTATCTATTCAAAATCACCACTTGATTTAAATACAGCCTTTGCTGTACCACTGCTTCAATTCAGATATGTGTAACTCTGCTTCGCATGACAGCGATGCACCTAACACGAGCACGCGGATACTAGTTCAGACAAGTATGTCACATTTGATAACTGGAGATTTATGTAAGCGTTGTACCGAAGATAAGGGTAATTTTACCCTTAAAAGAACATGACAGACTGTTTTAGTTTAGACTAACTTGATTGACCCCAAGGGGGACATTGCTAGGGTTACAGAGGTGCTTCTAATCACAAAAATTATTATTAATAATAATAATAATACAAAAATATTGGATAAAACTTCATTTTTAGGTGTCCTTGTTACACAAGTTGCATGTACAGTTATTATAACAATAAATTATGCATAATTACATGAAAGTAACCCTATAGTAAACACATGTAGTTCATTTATATTAACCAGTACCAGTGCACCATAACATGAACATGAATGTTTATATTACAGTGAGATTTCTCAAATATAAAGAGCTCAAAAAGCTGATGATGTATTCAAAAACAGATTTTACAGACATTAATCATTCTAATGAGCTAATATTAATTAAATATTATATTATTTATAATGCATTTATTAAATGTTGCTTCTATTACATCTATAATGCATTTACTAAATATTGATATATAAATATATATATATTTATATATATACATACACATACACACACACAAATTATACATATATATATATACACAAAAGTAAAATATGAGACATGCGGCTGCATTTCTTTCATGCAGTGACACTAAAGGGAAATAATGATGCTGATTCCCTGGGCTGAATTTTCTGCCTGAGCATTATATCACGGTCAATAGTCTTGCTCCTTTGGGACAGCCATGGGTGTGAGAGAGACACCATGACACTGCCTTTTGGTTTGAGTTTCATGCCACGTTTGAATGGCATTTACCTAAATATTTATTTCCTGAAAAAAAATCTCTCACTCTCTTTAAGCGGGTCGCAAGCTGTTTTTCCCGCTCTCCAGTGATGAATTATTCATGCACTCATTCAGACGGGGACACGGCACGTCCTCAGCCACGTCTTGCACTGGGCTAACGTCAACCAGGTGATGTCATCCCCATGCAATAGTAGGGATGTCATTAAACAAGACAGTTATATTATTAGAAACATTGTGTGAAAATACGAAGACGTGTGAAGACACGGTACATCAAAAATAGTGGCACCACTGGAATATAACATGGCTGTCATTATATTACATCACTTAAAAAAACATTTAATATCACACTGTTAAAAAAGAAGTGTCATTTTATCTGTAAAATTTAGCTACGGAAAAAAAAGCTGCTAATTGGTTAATAAATTTTGTACTATATGCAGAGAAAAACTGTAAAACATCAAACCATCATTTACGGTCAGAAACTGTAAACTGATATTCCCAGAATTCCCTGCGTGACAATCCACATTTAAGTTTTTTGCTTAAATAATCATGTCTTTTAATAGTTTTTGTATCAGTTAAGTACATATGGGCTTTATGCTACTCCTCCTGCGGTTTAATCAATGTTTATTGCATTATTTAAGTGTGATTATTCTGGCAACCACAGCTGCCAATTATTTTTTTTTTCGTAAAAATGACAGAATTTGTTTTACAGTGTAGCTTTGCATCATTAGACTATTCAATGTCTATATAATGTGTGTGTGACTCAATCATCAGGCGGTTTTTAACCGATTTATGTCTGTTTGATAACATATTGGTTTGTAACATGTCCCTTAGTTTGATTTACGCTAATATTGTGGTGCGGATGTTTCATATAATCTCTCAGATTCCCATTTCCCCTGTAGATTTATAGTGTTTGACATTCACAAGTATCACTCATGTGTAATTGAGTGTTATGAGAGGAATAGGAAGAGACTGTTATGGGCAGAGCAGGTCAATGCTGAGCGGGGACCCGATCCAACCTCCAAATGTGGGTTTATTTGTGTAAATGCATTGTCATGGAAAAATGCCAACAGGCACTAACAACTAACTAGCCAAACAACAGTCCACCACGGACTGAGAATAGCAGTGGATCGATACTACGGGGGAAAAAAGTAACTCACTTCTCTGCTCCAATTAGAGTAAGGGAGTATAAGGTAAAACATAAATGCTTCACATACTTGACATTTCCCTGGACTATGATACAGTCCAGAATATGTGTGTGTGTGAAGGTCGTCTCATTGATCAGGTGTATAGGACAGTAACAGTAGCTGGCTCTGTAAGCACAAGTACAAACATGCTAAAAATAACAGCTGAGATTGTCCTGCTATTTTCTTCTGATCTGTTTGCAGCTCCTTCTTGTCTTAACATTGTCATAAAGCTGCATATATTTCTAACAGCTAGTCCCATGAGCCAAGACGCCGCTGCTAACTGTAATCAGTAATGCAGTAAAAGACAGTTGGCACCAGGGACAGAGGGAAGTTTGTTGATTTAGTCAGTGTTTATAGGTATCTAATATGCAGCAATTATTTGTAAAAAATTTTTTATATATATAAAATTTTGCTCTACCTTTGACTTCTCATTTTGGCTCCGATGGCAAGCTGTCATATTTGGTGTGTTCGAGTGTTACCAGTTGGTGTGATTTGCTTCTTGCGGTCAGGTTCATCTCTGAGTGCAACTTGCACATTGTTTGATTTGTTTATCTCAGATGATGTGGATTATATGCAAGATCTGTCAAATAAAAAGACATGTCAGATGTTTATGTGCATCAACAGAAACCTTGGTACAAGAAAAATGTTCAACATAAGCCTTTATTATTTGAATACCAATAAAGTTATCAGTTTCATCGGTGGTGTCGGAGGAAGTCAGATACAATTTCTAACCAATCCATATTTTCTTATTTTAGATTCTTTCCACCAGCTTGTCTTAAAGAAATAGTTTAATAATAAAATCAAATTTGCTGAAAATGTCCTCCCCTTTTGGGTCATCCAGACCAGGATGCAGAGGAGTTGTTTCTCCACCTGAACAGATTTAGAAAGATTTAGCATTAAATAACTTTGCTGACAAGTGCACAATTTCAGTCCATCAATCTAGAGGCAAAAGCTGCTTGTTGGTAGGAAACAAATACATCATTAAGGTGGTATAACTTTAAACTGCTACTTCTGGACAAAGTTGAAAATGCTGATTTATTTGTTTAGATGGGTGTTGGACTGCTTTTGCTTAAAAAATAGAATTTTTTAAAATGTGCTGTATGTTTTTGACTCTTCTAAAGACAAAAAAGTACATGTTTGTAGACAAACATGGTATGTTTATATAGCAGCTTTTTCCTGAAAAAAAATAAAAATAAAAATGCTATAGCCAGTAATAGCCAGTTTAACACTGAAATGTGTGTTTCGGGCAGATTCCAGTGCAGAAGTGCAGCACCCATTTCAACCGCTAGCTGGCAATAAAAAAATACTGCCCCTTTAAGCAAGGCTACGGATATAGGACTCATATTTTAGTCTAAAACCACAGTTTGAAGTTAAAAAAGTGAATTTGCTTTTGGCTTCAGAAGATGTTAACTGATGGACTGGAGTCGTGTGCTTTACTTTTCAATTATTGTGATGTTTTTATCAGCTGTGTGAAATGTCATTCTGGCGGCACCCATCCACGGCATAGTGAGCAAGTGGTGCAGTACTAATCCTACTCAAAATATTTTCACTCAATATTACATTAATTACCATTAATTATTGACGTAACCTGCAGAAGTCATTGTAAAATCCCCACAGGCTGATGGGTCTCTCTGGAAGGTGTGAATATATTAGTAACATTATTGTGCCATTACAGAAGTGAATTGGCTTGCAAATGGATCCTCTTTTGAAAAAGGAAATAAAAACTTTATTTCTTCCCTTGCTCTGACTTTGAATCAAGTTTTGGCCTCATCTTACATGACATTTTTGTTTACCAAAGCCATTTTAATGTCTCTAGTGAATAGCTACAAACGTACAGTACACACAATCGGTAAGATACTGTACTGCAGTTGATTGAAATAAACTGTGGATGCCCAATCAGTATAAGCATCAAATCATTACAGATCAGCACTCAGAAACTGTGCATTTTGTACTCTATAGAAGAGTACATACTTAAAGCGAATTTCCATTTGAAGTAGACAATAAATTTAGTGCAAGGTTTCCATTTGGGACAAACTTTTGACAATCTTTCTCCTGAAGGTTGAGAAAAGCGCTCTCATGTTGTCTAGATGGGCCGGTTTTCTGCTGTCTGAGTAGGCCTAGTTATTGACATTACAGCTGGAGCTAACGATCTGTTCATCACTGTCCACTAGAGATGCACGGATGAGCCAAAATGCCACCCAGATCCGCCGCTTTGAATAAATAGAAATATTATGATTATGTTTCAAGAAACTCTTTGAAATTAAAGTTATAATATTTAGTATAGTGCACTTGCAAATGACCCAGAATATATTTGAATATTGTTGCGTCCGAGCAGCCGCTTCCTCCTACTGGGATGAGATCTAAGAACTCGCAGAAACAGATTCATATCAAGAATAAGATATTAATTAAAAGACTGAACAGGAACAACTTTTGATCTGAACATCAGCTCACACACTCAACATTCCTTCCATACATTTGTTTGTTACCCACCCGCCCGACCCATGGACATCCACGCATCACTACTGTCCACCAACCCAGAAATGCATATATGAGTGTGTGCGTGTGTGTGTGTGTGTGTGTGAGAGAGAGAGGGGGGGGAGAGGTTGTCTAGCACTCGTTCATCTGTCTCATTCTATTTTCTTGATCTTGTGCCTTTTTCTCCACCCTTTCACATCCATTAGCTCTTCTAGTCTGCCTCTGTCATTTTTTTTCATCCCTCTCGTGGCCATGTAGCGATATTTTCGGTTTTGGTCTCATGCTGGTTAGATTACACAGATTATGGATTATATTTGGAGGGACATTCATCCCGCTCTGCAGTTAGTGGGCAGATGGCTGAGGGTTTGTGCTCACCGAAGCAGATGTTTCCATGTTTAATCTGCACGTGTTTCCACACGGCAGCAGAAAACAGCCTCATATTAGCTACCTAACTAACATTATTGATAGATTTATAATGCAAACACTGCTATTGTAGTCGCAGTAAATTATAAGGGAGGTTACGGGGGGAAAACTATTGCTCTTAAATGGGGCATGGACTGTCTGGCTTTGAAGAAACTGGCATGTACTTCTAAGATATGTTTTACAGATGACGCACTTTTCAGATCTTAATGTATTTAACAGAGTCAGCACGCTTTAAAGCAATGCCTGGGACCAGCTGGATACTACTGTAGGTTATTATACAGACATTTTTTTTGTAAATGTTGGCGATGTCTCAAAGGAGCTAATTTAATGAACTTTAACCCAAATGTAGAAACAATAACATTTCTTCTATCATTTAATATCCCTTTTCTCAGTGCTATAATAGTTCACGAACATTTCAAAACCACTGTAGTGCATGTATCATGCTATATATATATTTTTTTTTAACATGTAGGGGTCAGACAAAGGCATCATCCCTTAGGTGTTTGACCTTTAGCCCAAAGGAAGTGATGTAAAACTAAAGGAAGAAGTGGTATGTATGCTATGCCACATGTGAATTATAAGGAAACAGGACGTTAGCGCTTTACAAGCACCATGAGATAGTCTTAGCAACCAAAAACAGCCTCAGTATCCTCATCACAGCTCATAAATAGAGAAAATGCTAGTTCATGTAACACAATACAGTACAATTCAGAGCATTTCCTCTCACTCCAGTTATTTTTACCTTTTAGTGCTTTCCTTTTTTCCTCCTGGAATAATATAGCACAGTATCACAGATGTTTCTGCTGCACATTTATTCATACTATATAAAAAACACTGCTTTCTATGGGCCCTGAAATACATTACATATTTATAGCAAGTAGTCTTGCACAGCTACGTTTTTAAATCTAAGTCAGAGTTGAGTAATTGCTGCTCGTTTCTTTACTCGCCTGGTCATTTGTAAAACACACTAAATGTACTAGTCTTCCACATCTAGGGATGGGCGATCTCTTATTGTTTGCGTTATACATGTAAAAATTCTCCCTTAGGGCTTTGCTGGAGCATTATTACTACTCTGCTTATATGGCGTTTCTGCACAAGGGCGCCCCCCGGCTTCCAGTATTAATTATACATCCAGTCATTACTCCTCACAACACCCTAGTTCAGGTAAAAATATGGAAGACCTTTATCTAAAGAAACAGGATTCCCTAAATTATCGTCACTGATACAGCTATCGCAATAAAAATCAGAAATGATTGTGATAAATGTTTAAGCCCGTATTGCCCATCCCTGCACACAACTGTTCCACAACTTCATTTCTTAAAACCTATATTTACGACATTTACGGGACCACAGAAGACATGGGGTCGTGAACCCTGTGGGCCCTCCTTCCTCCTGTTCCAGACACACAGAGTGGGGTACAACCATATGTTTCCATATTAATCTGGGATTTAACAATTGCTTAAAAGACTTAATGGGATGGGCTTTAGAAAGCATAAACAAAGAAACATTATGACAGAAAACGACTAAGAGAGGTCATTAAATGACACTGATCAAGTGACTCTTTATACAAAAGCTCAAGATGCACCATCTCAAATCATGCTGGATCATATGACAATCAAATTCAAATATAAACACCAACTTGTGGGGTTCATGCAGCTGGAGTGCTGTTGTTATATTATGCTACAGCAAATACTGACACACTCAGAAATTTGTGTAATTGTTATGATGATAATATAAATGATATAAAAAAATCTAAATATACAAAATTGTCAGCTTCATTATGGGACACTATTTCAACTTCAACTACTTAAAGAAACGGGAAAGACCCACACAGCTTAATTTATAGCATAACATTAGATCATTGATTACATAACGACGCACTAAGTGTAGTTTTTACAAGCTAGCTGCTGGGCTTTATTACGAGCGCTGCACAGATGATGATGATGATGAAGAGAGAAGTGCACGAGGAGCACTCTTCCTGAGCCATATACATGCTTGATTTCACAAATGTTTTGCTACAGTGCATGAGAGTAACTGGCTGTCTTTAACGTAAAAGTTTTTGGAGCTCAAAAGAACTTAGGTAAAAGGGCACCAGAATGGAAATTATGCGAAAAATGACCCACATGTGGCTGTGTTTTGGCACAGAGCTACAGTTTCTCAATCACTAGTATCTCCTCTTATCTTGTGGCTTGCGGAGGTTATTGGAATGATTTGATCTGGTTTGGTGGTAAGGGAGGATAATTGGCACTGGAGGGGATTCTGAGCTAAACAACACTCTCTCACACAAGCACGGACACATACATCACACACATTAAAGTTAGGAATAAAACACTGATGCATTGCCTGAGGAATACACTAGCACTCAAACGTTTATAGTTGAAAAGATGTTTTTTTTTTCTTTTATCTCTTATACTCACCAAGGCTGTATTTATTTGATCAAAAATACAGTAAAAACACCAATAATGTAAAATATTTTAATATATTTCATTTTTATTTATATTAAAAAAAATTCTTAGATGATAACATAGATGATAACAGCATTTCGGTGTCACATGATCCTTCAGAAATCATTCTAAATACAAAGATTTTCGGTGCAAAAAAATGAAACAAACACAAAAATAATTACTTTTCAGTCTATTCCACATATTTTGGCTTTAACATAGGACCACCGCTGCCCTCAAAACTCGAACACAAAATCAGCTTAACATCTCCTGCCTCGTTTGATTTATGTGTTGAAGAAACACACAAAAAGGAGCTTGGAGTATTGCAAAAGGCTCTCTCTTTTTCGTTCGGTCTCTCTAATGACAGCCACATGGGCTTCTGAGGCACTGAGTCAGTGAGAGGGCCCAGTGCCACGTTCGCTGTGTTTTCTGCAGCACCAGCAGTGTGCTTCTCAGTGCCCTGAGGACGAGAAACTTTAAGGTGCTGGCTAAGTGTCTGCAGCTTTCCTGAGCTCCCGAACTCTTCAATTCAATGCATTTCGGTTTAATCAACAAGACAGCTTACAAAAGAAAAGTTTTGTTCTGTCTTTGTCCCGCTGTGACCTAATGTACTCCACCGCTGAGTTTCTTAACTTGATCTAAGTGTGCGAAGAAGTGAGGTCACTGTTTGCCATGTCTCCAGGCAGCTCTGTGAATGTGCCGCCGGTTGGCCAATAACAATGAGCCAGCTTGAGTCGACTTCCTACTGTATATTTACTTGACAGTCATTTCACACCCAGGTCTTCCCGCAAATCAAACTGACATACCAAAGACAGGCAGCTTCAGTTCTTCAAGGAAGTCAAGACTGAAAAACACAAATATGAACGCTTTTGTAAGCTATTTTTAGTCATTGTATTTAAGTAAGGCTTTAAATCCGGCATTGCACTTTTCTGCGGCCTAAAGCAGTGGCCTTTAAATCAATACTACATTTGCTCGTCTGCCTGCCTGCATCTCATTGATTGATCCGTCATGACCACAGCGTGACCTGCAGAGATCTAGACTGAAACGCCTCTAAATCGTCCCATTCTGCAGTTGCATTGTCTGTAGTTCCCAATTTGTAACCTCTACAGCTCCCATTCTCATGCCTGCATGAATCATAACCTTCCCGTGTTGTGTCACTAATTCAGAGAAAATTATTTTTGCCATGATTTCCCTGTCATTTAGCACCATTGAGACACAGTATGAGTCAGAATATACACAGAATAAGCACCCATGGTAATACCAAGTTTTTTTTTTTTAGCTACGATAGTTTTACTGTAAGCCTGTCAATCACTGCGCGTGTCATTTTTTTGGCCAACAATCAATTTTAAGTGCATAATGATATCATATTATAATAAAACGATTATCGTATTATATGACTTTTTTTTATTATTTATCCAGCTAATTTTATATTTGATAAGCAGATTTGATTTTTCGTTTTTAATAAATAGTTGACATTATTTAATAATAATAATAAATGAATAAAAACATTGTTTAAAAAACATTTTGACTGAGTAAATGATGAAAGCTATGTTTTAACCCTTTAAGGTTAAAATGCTACACGTGCCTCTCTTGGGAATTAATGGCTGTTACATATAGGCCTTGTTTAACAGATGGGGCTTACCTTAAGCCAGGCCTAGGCCTTAGTTAAATTGAGATATTTAAGAAGAAAATGTAACAGGTGTGCATCTTGAGACAAGACAATGACACAGACATATTTTTAGATATGTCAACGCACAATATTCTGAGTTGAGACAGCTCGAACACACATTTTTAGTCTGGGACTAGCCTCATGTGTGAAACTGGGGAATAATTTATCGTGGTTCATTGTCGAAAGACATATATATAAAAAAAATAGTTTAAAACCATGGCTCTATCATCTGATTTCATCCCTTTATCATGAGCATTCTTGTAGCTCGCTACATACAAAGCCTTCTCGGCTTTCTCACTCATACTTTACTCACCTTCCTATTTTCTGTTATGTCTTTTCGTTCCCGGCTATCTTTTTATCTGGGTACAAAGAGGGCTTTGTTTTCCTGGCCTTGAACGCACCGCGCTCTGGCGCCCGTCACGCGTCCTGCTACGTCACAGTTTCCGAACGCAAAGGCAACGCGTCGCTTCGCGTAATAGCCGCAAGAGGACGCGCCGCGCCACTCGTTACCACACATAGACCAATGCAGCGCGTTGTGCTGCGGTGGGACAGGCCGGTGGAGGAACTGAACGGATTTGCATCGGGGCGAGGGAAGAGGGAGGGCACTGCGGCCAGCCCAAACAACGGGAAAGAGGCGAGGGGACGGAAGAAAACGGGATATACGGTGAAAGCCACGGTCCGAGATAAATCGCTCAAAGCAGAATTGTTTTATACACGTAATCTTAATCGCGACTCCCCCCGAAACCCCCTCTCGGTATCCCCCCTGCAAAACAAGTTAAGCTGTCCAATGAATGGAGTTGCATTTTGCCTTGTCGGAATACCTCCGTATCCAGAACACGAAGTAAGTGCAACACTTTAACTCACTATAACGCAGAGCGCGCTGAGCATCGGATGCCCCGCGAATGTTTGTGTAAGGTCGAGTTGAACATGGTTGTGTGTGTTGAACACCAGTGCTGTGTTAGTCAGAGAGCATGATTTCCTAAGAGGATTAAGTAGCGTGGCTACAGTGTGTACAAACAGATGACACCGCTATTCCTACACAAACTCTTGTATTGTGTTGATTTGTTAACTCGCTTGTGTTAGTGATCGCGTTTTACCCTTCAGTAGCTTATGAAGCGTGTGTTTACCGTGATAAACGACTGAAAGAGTCGTACTGTAAAGATGAAAATCAGCCTGTCAATCATTCAATCAATGCGTGAAGTCATTCTCTACAAACACAGTTGGGTCTGTTTATATGGTATTGTTTGCTTAAATATATACCAGGTTTCTTGTGGTAAACGATCAAATTTAAGTGAAAATGCTCATCATAATTAGAAACACATGTTTTTAATATTTGATACAGAACCTTTCCGTGCCTGATGTGCAGAATGCACTTTTCTTTATTAGCTTACTGTATGTAAAAGTTGTATATAATAAATTGTAAAATATTTTTTTCTCGTTTTTGCATGGCATTGACATAGAAAGTTGTGTAGTTCATTTAAGCGGTACATTATTATTATTATTTAAATATATATATGTATATTCCTTTAGAAGCCATCTTGACAAATGCTGATCTGATATTAAAGCACTGATTATTGAATCTGATATATGAAACTGATTATTGATTTATTCCGTATTATCACATTATAGTATTAAATATCACAATATCAAATATTTTATGATTTTATTTATATATTATAGATAGCCTACTATATAAATTGAGATTCAAAATTATTTTGTAAATATATATAAATATAGAGAGTTTGGTGGTGTTTGACCTGCTGGACTACTGATGGTTATGAACCTAGGAAATAAATGGTCCGCTTCTTTCTGGATGTTTTTCTTCTCCAGCAGGCTGCTCTCCTTCATCTTTATGTCTGTTTTTATTTATGAGGAGGGAAAGAGGAACCGTTTATTTGTAAACCACTGTATATTTGAGTGAGAGAGTGTGTATGTGTGTGTTGTCCATGTGTGTTTTGGGTGTGTACCCGCACATTGCAACATCACCCAGGGCAATAGCTTTACTGTACGTCTCAGATCTCTTCTTTGTCATAATTCTTGTTTTATAGTCAGTGGTCTACCTCTGCTCTTTTATTGGACCCTTTTGATGTGAAAGGAGGAAGGGAAAAATGTTTATGCGTGTAGTCATCAGGACTAAATGGCTTTTTTTGTGCATCGTTAGCAAGTTTGTGCTCCATTATTTCTCTTATTGTTTCTGTTCAAGGCAAATTCATCAAGAGTAACCACAGGTGTAGTTTATCTCTTGCTGGAAATATGGAAACTAGCTTGATATTAGTTTTAGATATCAATAATGGTCATTGAGCATGAGACAAGTATGTGTACTATTTATAAATAAGTGAATTCAGGTTATTTGGGTTAATTGTTTTGTTTGGTTTGGACTACTTCCATGTTATTTTTCTGATTTGAAAGCATGACGTGGTAATAACAAATGTCCTGAGAGAATTCTGTTTGGAAGAGAGCTGCTATTGGCCCGCTGTTGATTTGTTCTTTAATAAACGTTTTACAATCATATTGTCATAATAATCTCTTAGAGTGTGACAGTAAGGTCATTTATGTGAGGATTGATGAATCTAACCCCATGTCCCCAACTCACACAGAGAAGGAGAGAGGGAAGACATTTACAGAGAACAAGAAAAGATGAGGGAGGGAGATTAGAAAGATGCTATTTTCTCATTATGGACCCAAATACACATGATAAATGTTATGGACCCAAATGCACATGATAAATATAGTCTTGTGCTGTTTTGCTCAGAGGGTGTGGTACGAGTGTGTGTGTGTGTATGTGTGTGAGACAGAGAGGGAGTGCATGTGCTGCTCTCTCTCCCAGTCATGCCTAATTGAACCTGATTCAATTATCACGAAGCGGTTAGGCAGAGAGGAGGGGAAGGAAGACGGAGAGAGAAGAGAACACGAGAACACACTTCACTTCATTTAGAGAGATCAGCAGACTGCGTTTAGTGTTCACAAACATCAGATCAAAGCAGTCAGACTCCAATGAGCCCATTCAGAACCAATGTTGTGTCTGTCTATATTGCTTAATCTATTAATCATGCAAAAAAAAAAATAAAATAAATAAAAATAATAATGCTCAGCTGTGATTTCTTCCTCTGCTTTAAAAATGCAGTTTGTTGCTAATTCATTCAGCCTACTGTAGAAAGTCTGATTGAAGCCTGGAAGGTTGTCACAGTTACATGAGGAGTTTGTGCTCCCTGACCTTTCGTGTCTTATGTATCTTGACAGTCCCTTCACAATGTTTCGTTCTATGAGAGAGGAGAGGGTGAATGTGAGAGTAGAGGTCCATTAGCATTCTAACGCTTGAAACATCGTCACAAGCCTCCAGAGCTGCTTTACAACTCAACTTACATTAGTTTCTTTCATTATTCAATGCTTTTGCTTTGGTGCATTTAAAAAACAAAATTGGAAGAGAGTCACTGCAATTTATTTAATCAAAACATTAATATTGTGAAATTAGTAGAAGTAAAAAAAAAATATATATAACAATTTTGTTTTCTATTTTAATGCATTTAAAAAATGTAATTTATTCCTGTGATGTAAAGCTGAATTCTCAGTTCATCTCAGTCATTACTCCAGTTATCAGTGTTTTCAGTTTGCTGGTTTGGCGCTTAAGAAGCATTTCTTATCAGTTTAGAAAACACTGGTGCTGCTTCATATTTTTGTGAAAACAATTTTTGATGGGATTCTTTGATGCATATAAAGTTGACATACAGAGAATGACATTTAGGCCCTTATTAGATCTATTTAATGTGTCCTTGCCAATATTCAGTTGGCTCTAAATGCCTATAATTCTATTCAAAATCTGCTTTTTAAAATGTTTAAACTGTAAGTTAGGTATGGAGTAAAAAAAAATCACATTCTGCAATGCTTTATTAAATTAGTGACAATGATCATCACTTTTTGTACAGAAGGTTAGATGTTTTACTGAAACCCAAAATGCTTTTTGGATCCCTTCAAACCACGCAGAAGAGCTTGATACAAATGTGACCCTGAGACCATAAGACTAAGAGTAAATAGAGATTTATACATCATCTGAAAGCTAAATAAATAAGCTTTCCATTCATGTATAGGATAGGACAAAACGTGCCTGATATATATATATATAGAAATCTTAACAGAACATGAAGTTTACTTAATATCCAAATGATTTTTGCCATAAAAGGAAAATTGATCATTTTGACCCATACAATGTATTGTTGGCCATAGCTACAAATATTCCTGTGCTACTTATGACTGGCTTTGTGCTCCAGGGTCACATATATGGATGGATGGATGGCAAAAGAGCCAAGGAAAGAGGATAGATGGGTAGATGCAAAGACTCTGATAGAACTCCTTTTAGAAGATACTCAACTCGGTTCTAAAGAATGTTCAATAAAAGCGATCCAGGATTTGAGTTAGGCTGACACAGAGGGAAGTCTTTTAGATCCTCTCTCATCCCCTGCCAGTTAAATGCTCCTGTGATTGCGGGAAATTGTGCGGTGAATCAGGATTTGCTGTATACCGATCCATGACGCTACGGACCCAAATTTAGAAAGGTTTCCTTTCTGAGAAGCCTGATGGTCTGGGTGGAGCGAGATGACACACACCAGTGGTTTGCACAAACAGAATTAGCGAATAACAATTGATAATCGACCTAATCGAACAGTTGTCGTCAACAGCACAACAGTGGCTTCCTGTGACATACATTAAAATAGCGCTGTGCTATGCTGCGCTCCGCCCTTCGGATATCGCTGAGTCATCGAATTGAAATGCAGGGGCACGGTATAAAACATGTGTGAGCAGCATGCTGTTATTCACTGCAGTGTTATTGGGACTGCATTTGAAGAATGATCGCTGTAGGCTTTAGATGTTGAATGCAGAGGCCCAGATGGGCGTTGGCCTCCACCGCTGTTCCCAGTGGATGACAGCACTCACATAAGGGCTGCTTATTGATCTCTTTCTCTCTCGCGCTCTCCTTCTCCCCCTGCCTGTCTCTGTAACCTAAAGTGAACTTGATGAACCATTGCAGAAGTGCTCTTGTTAGTCATGTAACTCTCGGTAGCCTGTAATGGGCGCAGTGACCTGTGTTTGATGGGAATAGCCATGAGAGTGACCCAGTGACCCTGACCACCCATCGCTATCAGCAGCTCATCTGACTGATGGACTCATGAGTATATGAGTTTTCTGTTGGGTTGCACACATTCATACTACAGTTTCCTTTCAAAAATGTACCACATTAACCATTATTCTTACTAGAAATAGTTATTTTAACTTAAAGTAGGCTAGAGTGGCTGTCTAATTTCAGGTATTAGGTATCCTGCAGTGTAATGTTATACTTCTGTCTAAAGCGGTTTTAGGTAGTGGCTTTCTACAATCAGCATTCTTTACAGTTAGTGTATTTTTAATACACTATAAAAACAGGTTGCCCTGGAAATATGTTGACAATGTTTCTGGTATGACCAGACAGCATATTACCCTACTTGAAGTATCAAAAGATGCTTTGTACTTTAAAAAAGCACTAATAACCCTCTTGATAATACCGGTGGGAAAATAAATAAATAGCCACACGATAAATCAGTTATTTACAAAGCCACTACTCAAATATAGAAGGTCATACAAAGACTAAAATAATGCAATAAACATTTACTATAGTGATTACAATCCATCCATCCATCCATCCAAGCTTCCCACCATTTTTGAACAATTCTGTCCAGAAAGCCTTTTGCACATTTGATTGTAATAACAGAGCAAAAGCCAAAACTTTCCATTTCTGTCAGGACAGAGTGGGCAGAGGGCAATTTTTGTAAGTATGATGAAAATGCCTCTCTTCCCACCGGAGTACATTCCTATATGCCCTGCAGAAAGAGAGAGAGTGGGAGACGAGAGCGAAATTAAAGGAATAGTTGGGCAGGGCTGTTGTGCTGTGAGGAGATTCACACAATGACTCTCTCTTTTAGCAGAACACAGCAGCTAATGCAGCTCAGCTTGTTGATGGTACACAGCTGGTGTGTGTGGAAGAGAGAGAGCGAGAGAGAGAGAGGAAGGAAGAGAGGACAGATCGGACTGTGTGTTTAGCTATAACTCATTGGGCATGAGGTCATTGTCCAGAGTTTATTCAATCCAGTGATTTGAATCTTTGCTGAAAAGATCTGTTGGGTGATCCTCTCTGTAGGTTATGACAATATATCAGCTGAACCAGTCTGTCTGTTACAAGGGAATGATTCACTTCAAAATGAGTTCAAAGAGATTCAAACGGATTGATTCACGACCAAGCACGACTGCAGATCTGCTAAGTATAGCATCATAAGCCAATTCAACGACATAAAATGAACAATAGTCTAAATATAGATTATGCTTTTGAATCACATTTTTATTCCTTTTTTTTGTGTCATGAAATGAATTCACATACCGAACCCACATTCAGTCAGTCATGAGATCCTTCGTCTTCGTTGAGATGCCTCAGTTTGCTTCAAATAATATGCTTTGTTCATTCAGATGGTTCATAAAACTTGTTCAGTGTCACCTCTGAGGAATTTATCCGATAGGTCCAACCAATTAAATTCTTCTTACTGTAGCAAAAGCCAAATGGATTTTTCTTTTATACCAAAATATTTTAAAGGTTTTCTACCGTAAATATGTCAAATGCCTAGAATCTAATTTTGATTAGTAATATACATTGCTAAGAACTTCATTTGGACATCTTTAAAGGTTATTTTCTCAGTATTTATTTATTTTTTGCCCCTTCAGATCAGTTGTATCTTGACATTGCCATATCCTAACCAACCATACGTCAATGGAAAGCTTTTTTGTAATAATGAAAAATATAAATCTCAATTTTGAAAAAATGCACACTTATAACACATACGGGGTTCGGATCACAAAACTACAGCTTTGTTTACTTTGTGTGTTGCTTGGCAAGCACTTTGTTGCAACAGCAACGGTTTCCGAGGAACTACATTGTTTGGTGGAAGAGTACTGTTTTTATTAATATCGCTTCACGTTCTCCTTTTGTTTGTGAAGCTACATGTGGAATAACCATTTTACTCTTCGCGTCGTGCCTAAAAATGCTCCTTGGCTGTTCTCAATCCACTGTAAATCACAGCTTCAAGTGGCTTAAAGCATTCAGATGCCGTTTGCTTGCATCACAGCAGGCATGCACTTGATGCTAGTAAATGGAAAAATAATAAAATGAAAGCAATTTGTTAACATACTTGACATTTTCATGACTGAAACACCACTTTCAGCTTTTCACCACATTTTTGCTTATCTTTGTGTTTTGGATTGGATTGGTTTTTCCTTAACAACTTGCAAACTCGTTGACCTCAGCATCATGTTTATCAGTATTTGTAAACAAATACACAGTTTAACAGGCTCGCATTCTGTATATGATTGAACATGCAACCCTTGCCCTGTGAGCACAAACATCCCTCTCTGCGAGTCTTTTAAGGGTAAGATGTTTTTCGCTAAGGAAGCGTGTCCAGGCAGGCCGGGATTGGAGCCTGGGACTTGCCTAGCTGGAGCGGCTGATGGAGAGATAATTCAAGCGTAGGGTAACACAGCAGCAGCCCGAGGGCAGGGAGGACAACTCTCCTAACACAACTCATTTATCTCATGTCTACACGCTCCTGCCATATTCTTCAGTAGTTATCCATCAGAACTCTGTTTTATTTCTTAAAGGAACCATATTCTACTTTTTTTTGGTCCATGTTATTTTGCAACAGGCAATTTAATTTAAATGAGCATTTTTTGAATTATATTGTTTGCCTTTAAGACAAATGTTATGCAGCTCAGCAAATGTTTTTAGTGACAGTGGTAAATAAGTCTCTCTTTTGCAAATTGTACGTTTGAAAACTTCTTTCTTGACCTGCAAAGTTAGCTGTAGTGTTGCCGTTTTGTTTCTTTTTTCCCAAGCATCGGCCAGTGGAACAAATTTATGGCGGTTAGTAGGAAATGTAAAGTAGGAGTATCCCACATCCGACTTTAAAAGGAGTGCAGGATAACTTCCACATACGTGTTTTTCATCAGTCTGGGGCAAACGTGGGTGGTCATATGTTAAAGTGCTCATGGACTGCGGCGTCAATTTCATCATGGTTTCTGAACGACCCATTTCTGAAGACTGAATAAAGACTGAATGGACTAAGGAGCTAAGGATCTAACTCTTTCAGTGACTGACTTTCTCTAGATCGGTCTCTTCTTTAAGCTGTTGCCTTATTTGGTTATCTTTCAGCTGAAATCTATGAATACACATCTCTCTGCCTCCCTCTTCCTCCTAACAGTCTTCTTCTCTGTCGCTCTCAGCTGCTTGTGTAAGTCGGACAGTTGTGGGGTTTTTTCAACACAGGAGTGAAGCTTAGAGGTTCACAACCGAGTGAGCTGCCTACTCAGTTTATTGTATTACATATCTGTCCTAGTTGTGTTTTTTTAATAAGCTACAAAGAATATCAAAATTAATTTATGCCAATTACACAATATTTATCTGGTGTGTCAATTTAAGATCATTTAAAATATCATCTAATTTTATATTTTTTTATGACCAGGCAATGTAAGTTCAGGCCATTTATTTTTGTGATCCAAAGCTGTATTTTCAGAATTATTACTTCATTCTTCAGTGTCACATGATCCTTCAGAAATCGTTCTAATATGCTGCTCAACTTTTCTTATTAGTATCAATGTTTTCATGATTTCCTGATGAATACAAAGTTAACAAAAATAGCATTTATTTGAAAGCATTCGTAACATTATAAATGTCCTTACTGTCATCTTCGATCAATTTAAGTCATCCTGGCTAAACAACTTTCAAACGCGTGTCCTAAATGGACCTTATTCCATGTCATTGACCCTGTAGTCAAAAAAAGTGGCTCAGCGAGAGCAATGAGAGACTGTCAAATGGTTTCCAGCAAACTAGAATTCCCCGTCAGCTCTAAGACACGGAAGGAGAGAGCAGGAAGTGCTGCCCACATCTGTAATCAGCATTTGCGTGACTCCCTTGGCCAGTTCTGCTAACATGAATTTCACATGGCAACATCAAGAGGCCAAAGGGACAATACACCTTTCCAAGAACCCATTCACACACACACACACACACACACACACAGACAGACTGTATCACAGTCCTTACAAACAACAGGAAAGATTGCACAGATGGTTTGATAGTGAGAACCACGGTTTATTTTCAAAATCATGTCTGGCGCTCTGTGAGTATTCATGTGAGAATGTGTGTCATTGGGACAGGAAAGCAAAATTATTCCTTACATGAGTGTGTGTGAGAGTGTGAGAGAGAAAGAGTGTATGATATCTGTTTGAATTGAGCTGCTATCGGCTCAGAGCTGGCTGGAAACTCCTAGTGGCTGTTCTGTTGCGGTTGAGTGCCATCGTCTGGATGATTTCGGGGGGCACTTCTGGAATATTCCCAAGTCCCTACTTTGTATTTGAATTCAGAATTAACACTTGGCAAGTGGCTAATGCGAGAAAATGGACTTTGGCAAGTGAATAAAACTACCTGCCAGTTGGCTGAAAACTATTACAAACACAACGCGTTGTTTATATCAGCTTTAAGAATGAAAATTGGACCCGCTCTGTTATTCAAATCAAAACCAAGTTAACATGTGGAATATTAATATTCCAAAAAAAAATATTTAGAGTTATGAGGTTGAAAAGGTTGAAAGAGGATATGAGCATTTGTCACAACACACAAAACAACAGTAAAATAATTATATTGTAATAGAGAGACATATATAATGTACATTACTATGTTCTTTTATTATTCAAATGCTTTGAGTCAACAAGATTTGCTATAGATTTACTAAAAATATTTTAAAGGTGCCATACTGTAGAAAGGAAAACTGAATTTATCTTGGCGTGGTTGAATAATAACAGTTCAGTACATGAACATAACATACTGTGAGTCTCAAACACCATCGTTTCCTACTTCTTATA
>JAUMHQ010000048.1:9802196-9814421 GCA_032361165.1 Enteromius paludinosus
GTTTGTGCTACTGAAATGAGCAACGCTGAGAAACAGCCAATCAGAGCAGACCTCCTCATTAATATTCATGAACCTTTAAGAAATCTCTCATGCTAACCAAGCTCGCATTTCTTTGATCTAACTATAACACAAATTTTGTGACAAAATTAAAATGATTTTTATTTTTTCAAATGTAATTTATAATTATGTTTTTGATGCAAAGCTGTATTTTCAGCATCATCACTCAGCATCATATGCTGATTTGCTGCTCAAGAAATATTTCTTATTAATATCAATGTTGAAAACAGTTGTGCTGCTCAATATTTTCTTATCTTTTTTCTTGTTTTTAAAGAATAGAAAGTAAAAACCTTTTCTTTTTTTTTTTAACATTGTTAATGTTGTAACTATTACTTTTGATCAATGTACTTGCAGATTTAAAGTATTAATCGTATTAAAAAAACACACACGAAAACAACATACGCCAAACTGTAAAATAGTGATTATTATTACCAGGAAAACATTGTACATTGTACATTTTTCGAATCGCTCATCATTGGCAGGTGTAGCAAAAACAATACCGCAGCATCAGCATGAATCGTCTTCAGTATAAGCATGTCTGGATTCGTGGAGGGCCAGTGTCCCAATACTGTCACATGGACACTTGATGCATAGAGAATAGACTGAACACTAGAGTCATGGCTTCATCTTATATTAGGCTGCTGAAATTTGGACCATGATTTGGCTCTCTTCCTTTTTCCTCTTCTATAGTCATTGCCTTCATCCCAGTGGAGGTTTGAGTTTCAGCCACTGGGGTCCACACTGCATTTCTACAGATGTGAACACACACACACACACACACACACACACACATGGAAGAAACACGTCATCCTTCCAGTCCAACATTGTAATTTACATCTGCTAATTACACAGGGGTTGAGTGAACTGAAGGGCCCCAGACCCAAGGGGGAGGGCACTGGGCTGCTTCTGACCACAGCAAGCCCCTCTCTCTACAGCTCTCCAGCAGCCAGAGAGAAAAGACACACTTCCAGCGTAACGGAGAGCAGGAGATGCAAAAGAGACGTGGGAATTTATTGTAAAGGGAATTCAAAAGATGGGAACTTAATATTGCCAGATGAGACATTTAATTAATCATTTTAAAATCCTTTTATAGAAACATTCAAAATTTGAGTGAATTTTTACCAAACGGCTTTTATGAATATGGCTAATATGGCTGCTGGGCTCTGATCTATTTAGAAACTGCTATATTACAGTATATTATGATTATAAGGGAATTTGCTCACTGGTCATGGAAGCTTAATGATGCATTCATGCTGAAACACAACCGAAATAGCAACGAAAAATTAAATAGCACCATTACACATGATCAAGCAAGCTGCCCCAAGCTTTTTAAAAAGGTTGCCTGCTTGAACGGCATTTTTCTTTAAAATAGGGATGCGCTGATATAAAACGGTGTCTGATATAGCAAGGCTATAATGATTTACATGCATATTTGGTACTATTATGAAATAATTCATGTTTTTAATGTGGAAGTTATGGTGTTTAAGTTCAGGAATGTTTTTTCTGAAGGCATTGGGAATGTAAAATTGAAAAGGAAAAATAAGCACAAACAATTATTTACAAGCTAGCTGACTGGACTCCCAGCCTGGTTGAGCTGGCATTAGCTGGTTGAACAGGCGACTAGTTAAGACCAGTTTAACCCAAGTGGTCAAAACCCCAGTAAAACCTGCAAACCAGACTGGAAGAGCAGATAAAGCCAGTCTAACCAGCCTGAATGTTTTTCAGCAGGGTAGTACAATATCAGTTGATTCTGAATTAAAATATATATAATATGTCTAATAACCCATATGATACCAATGTATTGTACATCCCTACTTTTACAATGTTTGTAGTGACTAATAATCACTGGAAGAAAACTTTAGTTGGTTAAATGGCTTACATGTTAATGTTAAGTCTTATTCATAACCCTCCAACACAGAAATCGACGTCAATATAGTGCTTTAATAAACAAGAGCATAAACTCCTCCCTGTAGATAAATGATTTGGCGTGTGGTTACAGGAACATCCAGTTGAAGTTCCAGTGTTGTCGTTTTGTTCCCCCGTAAACCTCCTGATTGTGGAAACACTGATTGCTGCCAGGAGGCACGGTCGCGTTGGTGATGGGGTGTGGTTGTAAAAGCAGCTGTACTGATGTGGAATTCAGCAATACTGAGGGGAAACCACACACTGAAACACACCATTCACACAGACACGAGCCTTCAGAGCCATACAGGGTGTATTTTTAGAGCAGAACAATTTCACAGTTGACTTAAAAGGGGTCGGGGTTGAGAAGTCTGCTGGAGAGGAGAACGTCTTATATCTGAAACATCTCCACCCCTTCAGGCCCCGTGTCAGATTTGTGTACGTTTCCATTTAGAAGCCACATTTTCACTTTTGTGTCAGTTTACAGTACTGTTCAAAGGTTTGTGGATGGTAAAAAAATGTTTGTAGCGCTGGGCAACGATAAATAACCATGTAATATGTAAGTATTACATATTTTTCTTAAATAGAGACATGCATGTGTGTGTATTCATACATACATACATATATGTACACAAAAACATTTACTTTAAATTTGATTAATCCTGATTAATCATTGCCAGCACAATCTAATCAATCTAAACTTATCTAATGCTCATCAAGGCTACATTTGATAAAATAGTAAAACGGTAATATTGTGATACTGTTTTCTATTTTAATGTATTTCAAAATGTTATTTAGCCTATTCCTGTGATGCAAAGATGAATTTTCAGCAGTCCATCATACTCCAGCCTTCAGCGTCACATGATCCTTCAGGAATCATTCTTATAATGAACAGCTGCTTAGAACAGCATTTATTTGAAAAGTAAGTTTCCTTACTGTTGCTTTTTGTAAATTTAATGCATCATTGCTGAATAGGTGCAATTAATCAAAATGAAAAAGTCCTATATCCTATAGTCCTATAGTGCACGTGTGTGCGTGCATGTGTTCATTATGGCACATCTGCTCTGTGTTCAGTTTCTTGGTCTAATCTCTCTGGTCTTCATGTGGAACAGGTGCGATGCCCGTCGCACCCCCTTTTGACTTCCTCTCATGCACATAATTCAGTGCGCTCATGCACATGCATACCGGTTGTACTGCACATTTTTATCTTTGATAGATACAGTAGTCGACATTTGAAGTGGATCATAGAAGTTCATCAAAGTTGTCCTAAAACAAGAATAGGTATTGTTTTTGATGAAAGGTTTTGATCCACTTGGAATGTTGACTACTGTACATCGAGTTAATCTGAGAGTGTCCTAAACTTAAATCAGCTGCTTTTCTGCCACACTTTCCCAGTCAGTAACCTTTACGATGAAGAAATCTGCTTTCAGATGTCCATCCAAGGAAACGATATGGTAACCTAGCGCAAATTCAATTGCGCTTTAATTCACATAACCTAGTGAATATGTCATAATGTTGGTAACACTGACCATTGTACAGCATTCTTCATATTCTAAGAAAATTGCTATTGACTATAAACTGAAAAATCAATTCACTTGTTTTGTAAATATCAGGTTGACAGTGTTTTGTTTTGGGGGGTTTTCAATACAGTTAAAGTCAATAGTAATAACCAAAACAAAAAAAAAGTCATACGGTTCTGAACTGACACAAGGGTTAGTAAATGTTAATGGTATTTTTATTTATGGCTGAACCATCCCTTTAATACACATATGTGTGCAATATGTGCCTAGCCTGATGTTCCTTGCATGCAAGTCTAGTTCTTCCAAAGTTGTTTTTTTTTTGTTTCTCTCTAAACATCTTTTAAGTAGTTTTTTCCTCGCCACATCCATCTCTGACCTGCCCACCAAGTGTATTTAATGCAACGTAAAGCTGCTTTGAAACAATAGGCATTGTGAAAATGCAATGCAAGTTCATCTGATCTCAGAAATCCTCCAGACAGAAAAATTGGAGGTATCTTAGACTAGGTTTCCGACACAGCATCCTACATAGCTATGTAAGCAGATACGTGATTCTGGAGCACAAACCCAGTCCTAAGTAGCAAGGGTTTATTTATAGCAATAGCCAACAAAACATTGTATAGGTTAGAATGATTGATGTTTCTTTTATGCCAAAAATTTGTAAAGATTCAATGAAGATATTTAGCAAATTACCTAACCTAAATATTTCAAAATGTAATTTTTGATTAGTAATATGCATTGCAAAGGACTTATAACAACTTTAAATGGCAGCTTTCTAAATATATATATAAATATATATATTGTTTTCAAATAGCTGTATCTCAGGCAAATACTGTCCTATCCTAACAAAGTTGATTTATTCACATTTCAAATGTTTTGTGATCCAGGGACACACAGAACTATGAAACACGTTTATGCTGTAGTGCTGCCATCTGTTGGTGGTTTCTTCTTCCTACAACCTGTCGGTATTGCTTTAGGTCTGCAGCCTATTGGACAACGGCTTTGCTGAGGATTACAGCTAAAATTAAGTTTAAACTTCATAGTATTTTTTTTTCACACACACAAAAACATACCCGCACAGAAACACACACACACACACACACGCGCGCGCGCTCAGGAAAGTCCGATTAAAGTGGGTCTAGACTGTGTTCTGCTATCTAATGCTCTCGGGAGCAAATGGTGTTGACATGTCTCCTATTATCTCCTGTCTCTGTATCCCCATACGCTCACTGAGGCCTCGTTTAAACAGCTGATACTCAATATCAGCACACGTTTTACACATACAGTTTATTTTGTACTGTCTGAACTGATCTTAGCTTGGCACTTGTTTTTGTAGCTCACGTTCATTCATGAACACAGACTGTTTATTTTCATGTGACCAGCAGGGGACAGACTACATCCTTTTTAAAAAAATAGTGTATGAGTGAGCGTATATGCGTGCTTTCATGAAGGTGTAGGCGTATACGATTTATGTTATGTGGTTATTTTTGCATTAAGCAAATATAATTTTTTTTCCTTTATTAATATTTCGTCAGAAGAGATGCGTGACACATGAGCTGAGTTACTCTGCTTTAGAGTATCTGTTCCTTCAGCATGTGTTGATGTATGAATCAGCCATGTTTGTATGAGGATGAAAGAGATGAGCTCATATCAGAGCATGTGCAGATCAAACACCTGCCGCTCACGTAGCTTTCACAGCTCCAGTCTATTTACATGAGGGCTCTGCTGTGCCGTTTGTGCTTTTGTAGATAAAGTACCTCAGAATGTACAGTATTCCTCAGAAGTGCTTCTATGGAGTTCCATTTAATGGAAGTATTTCCTCTGTGTGAGTGTGTGTGTGTGTGTGTGTGTGTGTGTTAGTGTGTGTGGGTTGTTTAAACTACTATCAGATATTAATTGCTATTTATCTGCTGATATTGGGTATATGTTTCCACTTGTTTTAAGGCATAGATAATCAATAATCTACAGAAATGTTGCTTTATCATGGTTTAACCCTTGCTGTGTGCATGTAGCAATACAGAAACAAATCGGAATGGACTTATATTGTGTGACATTTATCAGTTAGCCTATTGGTTGTAGCATGAAGATAACTACTGGCTAATTGTTGTTATTAAGTAAGATTAAATGGAGACACCTACTTCTATTGTCAACCGTCTAGTTTGTTTCTATTTTTGCTTCTTCTTAGGAATGTTAGCCCTCTGGTATTTCTCACTTAGGGGTCGTACTTGTGACCCTCAAGATCAAAACAAGCTAAAAACGTTTTTACAAAATGTAATGAATGCACTGATGAATGTATATTTGTTTTCTGTTTTAGTTATATATATATATATATATATATATATATATTGTGTGTGTGTGTGTGTATATATACTGTGTATACCATAAATACCATGATGTTTCCACTAGAAAACTATCCTCAAATTGGGTATTTTCAGACATAGTAACTTCATTTTATTCGTATCTATATACTGTACCAGAAAATGTTGCAGTGTGTTTTTGTGCTTTTCGTATTTTCCCATTCATGTCCTATGGAGCCTTTTCTAATCATGGAGGGGTGGCTTTTTCTTGGCTTCAAAAAGACTAACTAGAGAGCAATACAAATTTTCTTCTGGAATTGTTGACGATTTAATGTAGCCTAGGTCATGAATTCTTATAGGAAAAATGTAGGCGAAGTAAGTTCATATTGACTTTAAATCACAGGCTTTTGGCAAATCTGATACTGAGATCTCTCTCTTTGCTTCTCGTTGTTATTGTTCTGCTTAGTTCATACAGGGGTGAGGAAAAGGACGATGAGCTTTAGATTAGACAGGAGGAAGTCTTGATATTCATATTTAATTACTAAAGCTTATGGGTCTTCTTCTCCAACACACCTCAGGCGTGTGTGTATGTGTGTTTCCTCCATTAATGCTTTCCATGCTTTCATAACAACACAAAGGGATATTTAAGGTCGTAAGGATCTTTTGTGTGTGTGAGCATAAAATATGAGGCATTTATGTGATTCAGAATGACTTGATCTTCGGTCTATTCATGTCAGCTTCACCTGGCGTGATAAACCGTGTGTGTGTTGTGCTGCATGTATTGTTGTGTACATGTTCTGGCTGTATGTTGTCGTGCCGGTACACGTCTAACATTGTAGCAGGTGAAACCAGTCCATCCTCATTTGTAACGGATCTCAGGTGTGTGTGTTGTGGAGTTGAATGAGAAGGAAATGTCTCATCGATGGCCAGCTGCCCGCCTCTCTCTCACACACACACACCAGAGACCTGCCTGTTGGGTGAGATTTTCCACAGATGTGTGTGTGTTTGTTAATATGTGAGCTGATAGACGATATGTTACTGTGTGTGTCTTTTGTTGTGTTGGTGATTGTGTGTGTGTTGTTTTATAGCAGCTGTTTTAGTCTGGCCTCAGAGAGCAGCTGCAGTGAGGTGCCAGGCACCCAGTGTTTTTGTCTGCCATTCTGGGTCTTTCTCTCGGTCTTTTGGTTTTTCTTTCCCATAGTGGTCATTCCTCCATTTGTGCTTTTTTTTAGTTAGAAGCAATATGAGCTGTTTTTCTGTCCTTTTTAGATTTTTTTTTGGCTCATTGTGTTCAACAGCGGAGCCATTATTTTGCTTTTTCTCAGAGGGGACTTTTAGAGAGCGGGGGGTTTTAGCCTTGCTCTGTTGATTCCTGTTTCGCACACAGTCGAATGGTCTTTTAGAGCCGCTGGGGGCTCCGGCAGGTTTCAGCAGAGCCACAACATGTTGTTGGACTACATGGACTTTTTAGTACTGTCTGATGGCTTCAGACTTTTTCTTTTCATGTCACTTGCTTGATGTAACAAAGGATTCAGTAAAAAAGATGCAAACGAAATGGCGAGATTAGATAATGCAGAAATCGGAGAGCTCTGAGGGGCAAAAGGCAAACGTTTTTTTGCTGCAGACGATAATGAGGGCTGATGGAAGAGAGATGTAGAGATGACAGTGATAAAGAAAGCAAAGGAGCCAGAGGAATAGAGATGGCAAAAAGAAAATGAAGCCTTAGCCTACAGTTTTGGTTTAAGTAAGTTTAATTGCATATTGAGGGGATTTCTTTGAACTCTTGTAAACTTTTGGGCTGATTTCTTTTTAACATGGCGACATGTAATTTGAAAGCAAAATAAGATAAGTCAATAAAGTCACCTTGTCAATTTTTTTTTTTACTTTTAGAAGAGTTAAAAATGATTTGCTGAAAATGAGTTGCAGTATGTATTGGAGGGCGGGGCATTCTCATTCTAGGGAACATTTGATTGGATGGAATTCTATGCAGTGCAGGATGAGTCATCAAGATTTATATTGAGTGTTCTGTACATTTTTTTGTCTATAAATGTGTTAAAAGTGATTATAAGGTGTAAACTGGATTGACCATGACCTTAAAGGTAACAGATTTCGCCTAAAAGCAATCAAACTCTTGATTTTGTGGGTTATTTAAAAAGATTAGAATAGGCATTTGAGAGTATGCACTTGCGATAAAGAATAACCGCTGAGCAGCAAATGGATACAGGCTGGAAGAAGTGATGAAGGGAAAGACACCTGAATGAATGAGAGAGATAGAGAGAGAGAGAGAGAAAGAGAGAGAGATCGAGAGAGCAGGAAAGCAGGAGGGCCGGCCCACTCATAGTGACAGAGAGTTTAGAGTTTGTCAGGAGATGACAGAGCGGGGAGAGAGCAAGAGAGAGAGAGAGAGAATGACTGAATGAACTGAGTGGTTTGGAAAGTGAAGGAATAGAAGAGAAAAAGACTGAAGCAAAGAAAGAGGAGGAAAACTGATGCGTAAAAACTAGGATTTAATTTATTTTTCCATCCTGCAGACGGCTTCCCTGGATCTAGATCTTGCCAGCACTGCCACGTGCTCGCTACACACACACACTCTCTCACACACACACACATTTCTGGGTCTGCCAGACAGGGGTATGTGGCCACATCCTGGATCACGTTCATCTCTGGATATGCCTCTGTGGTCGTAACACTCGTCTGTGTGTGTGTGTGAGCATGGGAGGTGTGGAGTTCACCGGTGTGATCACTTCAGCTCTGGAGTCCTTTAAGAAGTTTCACCAGCGTGGATTAACGAAATATGAGGAGATTTGGGCATGTTCAACAGAAACCACATCTGGAATTTCTCCTCTCTTTGGGAGAGAATGGAGACTTCTTTAAGCTGACCTGTAGTTTTGAACTTTTCTCTCTTTGTGGTTATCAGATTCTTCTTTTTTTTTTTTTGCCACATCAGAAGGTCGTAATGGTGCCTTTGTGATTGCGTCTCGTCCTTTTGTGAGCCCTTGCACACTCCCGTGCGTGTTGATGTGTGATGTGGTCAGCGGGTCAGGTGCCGTTGGCGATGCCTGCTGTGTGCCCGCGTGTAGGGGGTAAGGAGTGGTGTTTTCAGGATGCGGTAGGGGTGGACTGCAGCTCTCCAGAACCTCGCTGTATCTGGGTGGCTGTTTTACACGGGGATACACCGCAAATAAACCTTTCGAACCTCCAAAATGACAATATTGAAAGCACAAGTGACATCAATGCCAGCAGAGCACTGCCGAGAGCCGCACAGACCTCCGGGGTAAGCTGTTCTTATGTATGTGATGTAATGCCACTGAAAAGCCCAAAATGGACAGAAATGCATTAGAATTAGGCCTAGTTTATATTTTCGTTATTTTTTTACATTAAATAGTTTAATGTCAGATTAAATATAATGATTCAGGTATTTATATATTGGTATATTTATGTAATTAGGTGTTTTATAAATATGAAGTATTTATTGGTAAAAATGCTGTTGTAAAGGGAAAAGGTCAGTTTCCAGGAATACATTTTTCTGAGAATGCTCCTTACTTGCATTGAAGTCTTATGAGTATGAGTAAGTATGAGACTTTTAACCATATGTGGATAGTTGTAGGAGGTCAGAAACACTAATTAGAAAGTAAAGACACCAGATAAGGGGTTATAAAAGCCCTTCGGGTGACTGTGTATGTTGGTGTTTGTGTGTCAAACTGATTGGTTGGTGTGGTTTTGCTTTAAGCACCTAGATTATAGGATATAGTTAGGGAATGTCTAGGTCTGTTGTGTATATAGTAGTTTGTTTGTGTCATGTGATCACACACTTTTAGAGATTCACAAGACATATTTCCAGGCATGGTAGAATGGTGTGAAATGGGATGGCATATTCTTCAGAATTTTACATGTAGACAGCTGTTCGCCAGACACATGCTCAAACGAGACGCTAACCCAAACCAAAGTCAACCGCTTTCAACTATGTGTGGTCGGACTGCTCCTTCAGTTGGGTTAACTGCTCCGTGTCTTCCTAAAAAAAGCAAACCGTGCCTCACCATGTTTGAACAACCATCATAATCCGTTCAGAGGTGAACCCATACATTTTTTCCCATAGCAGAAAAGGAAAATGACTCTAGAAGCACAGACCGTGATCAGCTAATGAAGGAGCCATGTTGTTCCCATTAGAGCCGGCGGTATTTAAATGTAGCTGCTTGGGTTCGTTCAGGTTTACTGTAGGACTTACTGCTCTAGTTTTCTTGTTCAGTCAGTCAGCTGTGTGTTATTAGGCTGACAGAAGGTTGCCAGGTGGTGTCCTTTAGTAAGGCTGTGTTAAAATACACAGTCCTGGAGGTGCACTGTAGGACTATTGGATGTTTTGTCAGGATCCACTGAAGATGATACACACCATATTTTATGTGAATCAAACCAATGACTGGGGACAAATGACAAAAAATAGGGTGTTCGTAACATTCAAAATTACTGACAGCCAGAAGAGGAATTTTAATACCAATCTCTAATTCATGTGTAGATTTGTCAATTATTGTACCAACTTGCGGCCAAGTGATCATTCACAAAGAGTTTTTGTATTTTGTATAACAAACGAATCTTGAAAACAAAACTTGTATGTGTTAACGTCTTCATACTTTTCAGTGTACTCTTTGCTCTGCAATGTATTCTTCATGTGAGAGAAGCTTGACTTGTTGGACTTAGCAACCGTAACTAAGGAGTTTGGGTTTTTGCGAAGATTTTATTGTCGTAACATTTGGTACATAGCCTCATTAAGGCTATGTGCATACGCGTACCAAATTTCCTAAAGATCAACTTTTTACTATTGAAATAATTGACTTCTGAATTTTAGTTGACTGACGTTTTTATTGATTCGTCCAGAAATGTATTACATTTCGTTTGACTAAGCTTTTCTGTTATAGTGTCCCCTATTGGTAGAATTTGACTATATTAAGCTAAATTGACTAAATAAGATGAATATCAGTGCAAATACCTGCTTGGACCACTAACAGGTAAGTAATCAGTTAGCAGTCATGACCCAAAGTGACTTGTTGTATGCTTAGGACAATCCCCCTGGATCAACATAGGTTTAGATGACTTGCTTGAGGGCACAACGGTGAAAGCTCATGTATCACATTTGAACCTACAACCTTTAGTCACCAATTCAAATCTTTAACCACTATGACATCCCGCTCGAGCACTGTAAAATGAGTTTATTTTATAAAACTATTCCATTGAAATGTTACCTTGGCCTCTAACTGAAATAATTGAAAGTTGAAGTAAGTTGAAGTTGAAATGCTAAAGCGAAAACCCAAATGAAAAAGTGACTGCTGGATACAAGTACATTCATTCATATTTCCTGCAGTTCTGTTTATTTATTAATTTTTTTTATCCTGGGTTCAAACATTGCTATAAAGGTGGAAAACCCTGTTTAACGGAGCTCCAGCGGAACTAAAAGAGCTGACAGACAGGTTTAAACACACACATACACACACACACCTCTTCTCAGTTGTGTGAGTGTTGCAGTCATAGGGGCAGGGTGTCAGGGATTAAACACTCAACATTAATTACGCTCAACTTTTCAGCAGGATAACACACTCAGCTGTTTGCAGTGTATTGTTTCTGGCGACTGTCTGCGAGTGTGTGTAAGCACAGCCTGCCAACTTAGAGGGCTGGAGACATAATAAAACACTCATCAAATGATGTATTTAAGGGCATTTAGCAATATACATTCTTAAGTCAATGTCCGTGTTTAGTTTCCAGTTCTTTCCCTGATTTATGACCAAATTACCCTGAAATCAACACTAGAAACACGTCACCCTCATAGAAAAATGTGTTGGGTGTGTGTTAACCCATCATCATCTGGTCATAAACTATGACCTCAACCCAACTGTTAGGCTCAATGAATTTTGGATGTTGAGAAGAAGTCTTAAGGCAGTATTTCTAGTCCGCAGCACTATGTATTTATTTATTTTTAGCAGTTTGCTGGGATTTGCTTAAGCGCATGATAGCAGGATTGATTCTGATTGGCTGTCAATGTTCATATCATGCATCAGCTGGAAAAATGATATCGTTTCTCTGTCCTTTATCGTTATAGATGTGGTGTGGACGCTAGGGCTGCACGATTTTGAGAAAAAACCTAATTGCAGTTTTTCTGACAAATATTGCGATTGCGATGCGATTGATGACATGTACCCTACACAGTTTTCATTGCTCCCTTCTCCCCGAGCAGGGGAAATCCATTAACGTTTACTTCACTTCGGAAAGTTCATTCACGGATATGCGCTGTAAATATTATTTAAATTACGTCTCGCACATTTAAATGCTCTTCGCATTGGAATCATCGCGGACAACATCCGGGGATGTCCACTTCACAGGGCACATACATTCGAATAGAACAAATGTCTGAAGCGACAAGAGAAACATACGAAATGTGCAGAGCGGTGGGGCGCGAGGACCGGGAT
>JAUMHQ010000048.1:9823663-9834807 GCA_032361165.1 Enteromius paludinosus
GTCAGTTAACCGGTTAATAATCGGTGAACGAGCGTCGGTTGTCGGTTATGAGAAATAACCGAAATGAGCATCCCTACTTGCCATAGTTGAATAATAACAGTTCTGTTCATTCACATGACATATTGTGACATACCTTCTTACGTAAATCTTGTGCGTGCAAAAGACGAATCCCAACGTAGTCTCACAGCGATCATGTTCATACCGTTTTAAAATTCTTGCAAAATCTCTCAAAATCTGTATCTTTGTCTGATACAGGCTCAAGCATATAAGGTTGGATGCCTAATCTTGACATCATTCACGCCACACAGAAGAGGTCTGTTTGCTGTGTGAGTTCTTGAAATGAGTCGCGCTGTATAACTGCCAATCGGAGCAGAGCGGAGTGTTTTGTATTTGTAGAATATAGAATTCAGGCAACTTTGATGTCTAATTTTGCTTCCGAAGTAAAGCTCGCCAGAGGTGTGTACACATTTCCCACACTTTGCCATAGACATAGAAACTGAGGTTTGACAACTTATATATAATATTTTTCAGTAGTCATTATGAAGCAATGTGTGAGTCAGTAGGTTGCTGTAGCAGTGTCTTTGAAGCATTTCCAAGCAAGAAGTCAAGAATCAGTCATGTCGTAAGCATGCAGGCGGTCATATGATTACCACACAAATACTCACAAACACACATGCGTTCTTTCACACAGTGCATTCCTACTCGCATATTTTCTCCAGTGCACAAATTACCCAGTTGCCCACATGATCAGACATGCAACTCACTAAAGGCTAAGGGAAACCTTTATGCAATTTGTGGCACATACAGATACATGCTTTATGCACACTCGAACGAATCTTCTCACAAGGGCGCTCATACTAAGCGAATTACCCATATAACCTCCCAAGAGACCCCACTCTTTCTTACTCCTCTATTCTTCCCCCCATGCCTACCTCTCCTTCTCTCTGTCTCCCTACACACCCCTCCTTACACCCGCATCAGCTACATTCCAGAGATGACATCATCAGTTATGTAGCCCCTCCCACACTCCCACAGAGTGGAGAGACGAGAGAGAGAGAGAGAGAGAAAGGAGGGAGTTCAAGAGCATTGGGTTGGGTAGGGCTTACCATAGACAGAAAGAGAAAAAGAGATACAGGGAATAACAGAGGGACGTGACAACGAGACATGAACTTGAAAAAGCACGAATCAGGACATAAAAGGTAAATTTAAGCTGTTAAAGGGGACACAATGAAGAAAACGAGAGAAAACATTGGAGCTTTAGGGAATGTTTCTCTATTATTGAGTTTCGGTTTTCTGTGTTGGTTGTATTTGCATGTATTAGCAGACTGCATGTACTGTGCTATGGTAGTCGATTTGCTTGCCTGGAGCCGGACAGTGTTTTCGTCAGCCAGCCATGTCTCTGTTTTGTTAATAAATTCTTAATGTAGCACATGCCGAGTTTGTGCCAGTGTGTTTTGAGGTTAGTGTTGATGGAGGGCTGATGCTTCTGGTCAGCTTGGCATCCTCTCTAGAGTTACAGAGCATTCACTGCATGGGTCGTGCAAGTTGTTGAGGTTTTGGAGTCGATGGTTCTCATTTATAACAACATACGGCAAAAATTATTTTCAAAAGTCAGTATTTTAGTCATATTTCTATTTAAACATCCTTAAAACAAGTTTAATTTAGAAGGTGGGTTTGCCTTTCTTATAATATGACGTAAATTAAGTTTTGAATTTCTCTTATCCTGTCCTATTTCTTATGTATTTTTCTTGCTTTAACCATAAATCTAAATGATTTTTTAATAGTGATGTAATAATAATTTATTCATAGAGATGTAATGTTAAAAACAAATAAATGTTTAAATAATCATTTCATAAATTAGTAATAATAATTAATCATTTAAATTAATTAACATAAATTGTGTACGTTTTTTTTTTACATTGTGCTGTTGTGGTGAATATCTCATAAATCTCTCTGATTTCCTTTTTTATTTTAGAATATCATTAAAAATTATCAGCTTTTGTCACATTTTTAGATAAGCTAGTTTTGGTGTTTGCGAAATGTAATAAGCTAGTACTACACTGAAACTCATCACAATCACATGGTCAGTATAGTAATAGTGTCTCATAGTCAGCATGTAATAGTAATGTCATCTCTCTTACCTCTTTTTTTATTTGTGAATTTTTCACCACTCATTGATGCCTTTCTCACTCTCTTGAACTTATGTGACCCCTTATGTTCCTTTAGAATGAAACAGTTGTTTTTCTCTCTTTCAGGCATATTCCCATGATGCCTACCTAAGAGGGAACAATCCATATACAGGAAGGGCCCAGAATCTTCCTCCACCACCCCCTGTCCTCTACCCTCCACGTGCAAAAACCCAGTCTCCTGCGGGGTACCCCCCCAGCCCTGCTCCAGCTTCTTCCCACATGGGGCAAAACCAGCTGGACAACTGGAGCCGCTGGCCCGGCTCCCCATCTGGTCCCTCTCCACCCCTTGACAACCGAACAGTAGCTTCCAATGCCGTCTGGGCAGCCGAGGGCAGGAGCTGTGAGCCAGGAGGTGTTGGCCACAGTAGCCCTGCACACCGGACCGAGGAGATCCAGTATGGAATGACTGAAAGGGCACAGCAGGCAATCGGACAAATTAGAGGACGCTCATATTCCTCATCTTCTTCCTCGGGAGGGATGATGAGTCCATTGCATCAAACACATCAAACTCATCTCGCCAACCACAACATGGGGCACATCGGAGGCCGCAAAGAAAGCCCACCTTGGGCCAGCCCATCTCAGTCAGCATCAACACCCCCATCCAGTCGCAGTGAATGCACCCAACAAGCCCTTTCCAACTGGTACTACAGCCAGGTACCAGGCCGGGAGCGGGAGCGATCAAATTCTCGCTCCATGCACCCACGCCACAGGAGCTTCTCACAGGACCGACTAGGTGAGCTTGGAAGGGCCAGGCGTTCACAGCAAGCAGGTTTTCCACACAGTGCATCACAAGACACATTGCTGCTCCTTCAGCAGAGCACAGCAGCATACGCCGATCCCTACTGGAACCATGGAGACTGGCGGGGTGAGCATGCATATGGACAACACCCATCTGTGGTGGCCTATGGGCGTAAGTCCTCCGAAAACCTTCTCGTTAGCCGGTACGGACATTCGGGACGTTCGCTAGAAACTCTCGACAGAGCCGTGGGGATACTCTCACCACAAATCGAAAGATCCACTTGGGTCCAGCAGCCTCCGAACAGGACTGAAAGCTATCTGAGACGTGGCGCACATTGTGAGTCACAACACCAAATCCAGCAGCACCACCAACACACACCTCAGCATCCAGGCCTCACACACGCAGCGCACCAACACTCGTCTCAGACTTTTCAACCACAGCAGGCAGCTCAACAGGCAAGACGTTTGCCTTCTTGCCAGAGTCTAGACGAGGAGCCAATTGGCTATCGTAGCTACAGCCCCTCTTTCAACCGGAAGACCGGCCGCATCTTGCAGCAAGCCCAGTCTTTCCGAGACCCCTCATACACAGGACCACACCTCTGGACCCCTACGACCAAAACCAGTCCTCCAGAGGGCCTTCCACCCTCTGCCTCTCCTTCCCCAGCTCCACCAACCACATCCTCTGCATCTCCCCTAGAAGGCCAAGACAGAACTTACCGACCCACTAATCACGACAGAGGGGCAGGGGAAGCAACAGGTGAGGCCCACACACAGGAAGTGGTTCTGAGGCAGAAACCACCCACAGGCAGAAGGGGTGCGAACGCCCTGCGACATCCACATTATGGTATAGCGCTTGATTCCAGTGACCCTCTACTTTTTACCTCTGATCCTGCGGAGCCCCCTGCCAAAGCGGAGACTGCTATTTCCCATCGGCGTACGAATGGTAACCTGCCACGCCTGTCCATTGAGGATGATTCCCTCGCGTCAATTCCCTTCATAGGTAAGCCCCTATTGACTCATGTTCTCCTTTTCTTCTTGGTGTATTCAGAATACTGTTCCATCTAGTTGTCGGTTTTCTCCCTCTCTTCCCATCATATGCTCGCTCTATCCTGCACATGGTTGTTATTTTAACAAGGAAACTGATTAAGTATCCAGACACCATTAAAATAGACTGATGAGAATGTTGGAGAATGACTTGTCTTAATAACTCACAACCCCACTGGTCTTACCCTTCATTTCCTATGTCTGGTGAACCAGTGTGCATGTCTGTGCATTAGGTAATGCTGGAATCTCCCATGGCCTGACAATATTAGTTGTCTGTGGCTGAATCAGACTTGCTGGATTTAAATGAGTCCTATTTTTCGGCCTTCCGCTCCTTCTTTTTCCACTCTTTCAGTGCCTCACCCAACTCTATCCTGTTTCTACAGTTTTAGTAGACGCTTCTCTCCAAATTGATGGCATTCTTTGGGAACTGAGCTGATGACCTTTCCATTTCTAGTGCCATGCATAACTGTTATGGGAACGCTATGAAACTGGAGTACTTGAAGTGAATTATCTTGACGTGAATTGTCTTGAATATTTACATACTGTAAAAATGTTGATTGATTGGCCAAGGCACTGTTGTGTGAATTAGCCTTATTTTAGGAACAAAAAAACTGAAAAATATCGTTGGATGGTAACTAAGTCACACTTAAATAGGGAAATGGTTATGAAAATAAAATACGTAAAGTCTTAGCATAAGGTAAGGCTTGGTTTGGTGTCAGTTTATAGTAATTATGATTGGTGTTATTTGAAAAAATGCAGCTGTCTAAGTGTGTAGTTTGTGTGTTTGCTCTGGCCTGTAGCTCAAAGTGATCTTGTCTCTGCTTGCCTTTATTACTAAACTAGAGTGCAAGAGGAAATCTGGAACAAAATGGCTGGCTGAATGCAAAACATTCAAAACAAACGGTGATAGACCCATAGACACCAAAACGCTCACTGTTAAATGTGCTACAGAGTGGTTATATATGGAAGACCATGAATCTCTGTTTCCTCTGTAATTATATGTTTATAGCACAGCTGGATTCAAGTGGAGTGCTATTGATTTTGCAGTTTCCTTAAAAGCTTTCAATTGGCTTTCCTTTAACATTGCATTAGAAGTTGTAATGGCAACATTAAAACAAAACCACTTCATTTCAGGCCTATTTCTTAGTGATAGCTCTGATCTTTTCACTGCTGGACATCTTTTTAAGACCTGTTGTGATTGCGTAAGCTGTTGTTAGTGCAGCGCTTTCATTCCTGAGGGAGGTTAAGCCTAAAACCACTATGCATAAAGGCGCCCCACCTTTAGCATTCAGTACAGATGAGAAGCATGTTTCTGCTAACACACCTGTACAGTGAAACACACCCCTTCAGTTAGACCCTTCAGTTTGATTACGTTTATTCAAATGATATTAAGTAATGTAGGCGGCTGCTTAGGCTTGATGGGGCATCAGAAAGATCATCATCCTCTGAAACGTGGCTGGTGCTCCATGAAGGCCAAAGTGAAGGGTCCGGTACTGCCAGTGGCCACTAGGAGTAGAGAAGGCAGATTCAGTCAATGTCACCTGCCAGTAGCCCTTGGTGAGGTCCAGGGTTGAGATGGACAGGGCCCTTCCCAACCCGTCGGTGCCATCATGTTTTAGGACACGGTGCCAACCTTCCCCAATTGCCATAGTTTAGAACATTTGCAGGCAGGACTCCACATCGTTATGTGACGTCATATTTTGGAGCAGCCTGGTAGCTTGCACTCGGGGTAGCGGAACGCGTTGAGTGGCGGTGAAGTGCCGCAACTTTCTGTTCCATCTCCCCCTGGCAGGTAGCAAGGTGTTCCACTATTTGCTGTTGGCGGATGCTAACCTCTGTGAGCAGCTGGAGTATCTCGTCCATGATGAAGGAGAGGAGTGCACGCCTGTTCAAGACAAAAAAGAGAAAAAAAACATAAGATGAGGGAATTCGCAAGTCAATGATTCTTCACTGCAATGCCCGCATTCTTCATCAGTGTCACGGGTGAAGAATCACACAACAAGGACGTGGTGAGAAAACCCCGGAAGATGGAATTATTTACAGGGTGGAGAGTGAACAAAACAGGAAATACGGTGCTCCGGCGGAGGATGTGCTTGGTCGGTAAGGGGGAAGGCTGGTCGGTCACACACTGCTGTCTGGAAGGAAATAGAGAGGGGTACGTTAGTGCTGGCTCTCTCAGCTTCTGGTGAAGCTTATGTGGCCGCCGCCAAACGAGCTGAAGCTGTGACCGAGGAGGGGCAGGTGCTCCTCATCTGTTTCCAGGGCGACGCTGATGAGACTTTGGGACGCTCGTCACACTTCATATTTAGGATAAGAGCAGGTCCTGGTTTAGAGATTGATGGAGGCAGAATGGCATTAAAGACTCTGAAACAGAGAGGACTAAACTGAAACTAACAGAAATGCTCACAAGCTGGGGCATGTTACACCATACTGATAAAAAACACAACAGACAGTCTGTTCTTGCTCTACCTGCCATGTCAGTGGAGTTGTTTGAACTGGAATTTCTCTTATTGATTTGGGGTGAATGGTTTTCAAACTGCTTTATTGTGTTTGTGCAATTGGATCTGTGTTTTGTGTAAAAATGACATTCAAGTCATGATTACAACCAGCATTAATAAAATAGGGCCACATCTACAGCATGAAACACAATAAACTGAGAAGGTTTGTAGACAAACCTTTGCTGTTGGAAGTTATTTTAGGATAATTTTTTATATTTAGTGTGTGTGTGTGTATGGATACATACATACATACAGTATACACACACACACACATAGTTTTTTAAATTTCATTTTTATTTTTCCATAACCAATATCAAACAAATACCTTTATTCCTTCCAGCCTACAAAATAATAATACCTAATCACTTTATAAACATATTTTACTAAAAAGTCATGCTGATCAGCTCATTCCTGCTGAAGTTTCTGTAAAACATGCCTGAGTTAGCAACAGTAACTGAGGGAGGTGGAGCTTTAGTGAAGGGTCATTTTAGGTAGAACGTTTTTCACAGGAATGAGGAAAGTTAAAATTGTTTTGGAGTGAATTTAGTCGTATCACACAGTGTTTACTTTTGTGTCGTTTAGTTCCTGAAGCACTTTATAATCGTGTAATGAACTGAGAATGGCAGAAGGAAGAGGGGCAGGGAGCAGGGGGTTTTGAGGTTAGGGGTGAAGGAAACACACATACACATACACGCACTCACACACAGATATCAGATATTACCGGACACAATCGGCACACTCAGCTCTTTCTGCCCTCAATGTAGTCATTGTGTCTCCAATAAAAAGGGGAGGAGTCTTTGCTCCTCCAACCATTCACACACTAACACGCTACACGCAAAGGATATTTGCACATGCGCATACACGTTGTCTCCCATGTTGTTTTTGGAGAAATCCCACTCACCACACTTTTGCTCCCATTACAGTGTTGTCAGGCCTGGTTTCATTTTGTTTTGTGACACTATGCAAGGAAAACCTCGCCCCGTTCATTATATCAGTGTTCTTCACTAGATGGTTATGTGGATATGTCTGCAGAATGGCTGCGTATTGTGGCCAGCGAGAGTCCGTTCGTGGAAGTACTTCTGGTGGGCTGGGTTATTTACAGCATCTCATCTGAACCTCAAAATAAGACTGTTGCACATGACTGATGTTGAAGTACTACAGATGGATTTTGTATGTGCTAGTGTTGTATGTTCATGATACAGACTCTATGGAGCTTGTGTGTGTGTGTGTGTGTGAGCTCATACTCAGGCTTCAGTAATGAGGGCCTTTGTTAAACCCACAGAACAGCTATTTCTGCCAGTGGCTGGAAAACAAGCACAGTCCAGATTCCACATCCTAGATTGGGAATGTTTCCGCCCCTGCTCTCTTCTAGTGTGAGAGAGAAAGAGTAGACAGCAACAAAAGAGGAGTCACTTGATTTAAGACAAACATATTTAATTTGAGGTTGTGTATATTTTAATGAATGTCGTAGACGTTAAAAAAACTGATTAACTGATGACAAATTAGAGAAGAAGTGGACTTCTATGACATCTGAAGAGATAGATTGATGAGATAAAGATAGTCACGTTATTATGACAAACATTTGTGCACTGAGATAAAGAAACACAAATATATCGAGAATAGAGAGCGGCATGCTGATTTAGACAGAGGACCTATTTCTTAAAGGGATAGTTCCCCCTAAAAACCTTTGTTTATCTTCAGAACACAAATGAAGATATTTTTGATGAAATTAAATAGCTTTCTGATGCTCCATAGCCAGAAACGCAACTGGCACATGCATTATGCTTTTTTTGCACACAAAAAGTATTCTTGTAGCTACATAACATTGAAGTGTCACATGGACTATTTTAACAGTGTATTTCCTGCCTTTCTGGGCTTTGAATGTGGTAGTTCTGTTGCTGTCTATGGAGGGTCAGTAAGCTCTCAGATTTCATAAAAAATATCTTATGTCTGAAGATGAATAAAGGTCTTACAGGTTTGAAACGTCATTAGGGTGAGTAATAAAGGACTTTTTTTTTATTTTGGGATGAACTGTTTTTGATTTTAGAAGCTGTCTAGATACAGTACAAGAGGGTCTGTATTGTACCTGGAGAAAACCATTTGTTAGCATTAACCACCTTCTCAGGTCTCGCCCGTAAACGTCAAGTGACATAGATCAACACTGATTGGCTAATGGACAAGAACACTTCTGTTTGCTAGTTTAGAAATGTATGAACTTATTATTTTTGTTAGTTATTCAATGCTTTTTGGGTGGTTATAAGTGTATATTTACTACTAAATGCTTATTATTTGAACAGTTTTCAAGTTTTAGTACATTTTGTTTCATAAAATCTCTCTGAATCCCAGCTTCTGCTGGGATCAGGATAATCCTGATAATCAAAGGTATGCCAGTCCCACTAAAATGTACTTTGAAGAAACCCGCATTGTGAGGTTGATCCAGATCAAAACCAAGAATGGATTACACGATCAACTCCAATCCCAGAATCCTTTGTTTTTTCGCTTAAACAAGCGATTTTCAAGAATCGGGTGAAATTACTTTCGAACAACTGGGCCTAGAGCTAACTGGACCGTGCGAACCAGCCAAACCTCGTTCAGAAATCCCCTTGTTTTAGCGGTGTTTGTGTTCTGCTGCCTCCTGGTGGTGTTGATGGATGCTGTTGCAGGTGGTTTACGGTTGACAGAATCTCCTTAGTCACTGAAATACCAACATGCTGCCAAGCTGTGTTTTTGAAGCGATCATGTTACTGCTGCAGGGCAAGAAAGACCTGACACATAACTGCAAGCACATGCTTTGAAAAAGTTAAAGGTTTTTTAAAGAATTCATTGATGTGCTACTCAATGTCACACATGGCTCATATGTGCTTATATACAAGAGAGTTGCCAAAAAGAAAGATTTTTTTTTTTGAGTATTAGATTAACCAGTAACCAATCCAAAGAGGTGGTTACAAAAGCATACCTGCAGCAACCAGCCACTTCCCACGAGAACAATACGCTTTAGCAAGAACTGAAACCATGTGCTAATGCAAAAAGCACTTGTACATCTCAGTTCCACATTGAGCACTTATTTCATGGAGGGCTACGAGTCAGGTACAAAATGCTGTATGATTTATTCATTCTTTCTCTTTCTATTATCTCTCATCATTTGTCATGTTGTAACATATTACATGATTTAATATTAATTGCTTTAACACATAATGAGTGGGTACAGATATAGCATCTGCTTACAGTAACACTCGATTACTCCTCCTCTCTTTAAGAGTGTCTGAATCTCCTCTCATTACGTTTTGCAGTAAATTGACTGTTTGGTGTACTTTGCATTGCACACATGTCAAGAGAGGAAGAGTCTCTTGTGTGTTGGTGTCTATTTTGATCTTGAAATTAACTGTGCAACACCATTTTGCTTTCCCTCTAACCTTTCCCTCCTTCCTTGTTGTTGTTTTTGGTTTCCCTTCTTTCAATCTTACTCCTTTTTCCAATATAACTTTCTTTTATTCTTGTCTTCCTTCCTTCCTCCCCCTTTTCCTATCCTTTCCTTCGTTCCACTCCTCCCACAGATGAGCCGACCAGTCCAAGTGCAGATCTGCGGGCACGTCATGTCCCCGCCTCCTCCGTTGTGTCCAGTGGCGGTATAAACTCCGCCCCTGCTGTGGCCACAAGCCCCGCCTCCCCAACCTTCACCTTTCCCCTCAACCACCTTTTCTCCCAAGACTGCAGTGAGTGACGCAGAGAAAGAGAAACACTGTTACTACTAAATGATCAAATCAATGCGTACATGAAAACACTCAAAAGCTGCATGTGATCGCTTTATCGCTCCTACTGCATGCACACTCATAGAGCAGAAATGAGTCAAATGTATATGTGCATGCCATACTGTATGCTCACATGATCGTTCGGTAATGCCCGTGCACCGTCTTTGGCCTTCACTGAGACTGTGATGAAGATGACCACCTTCCCACCCCCTAATCTCAAATGACTTCCTGTATCCTTACCAACTCCACACTAACTGTCCTTCATCAGCTCTATCTCTTCTTTTCCTGTGTAACAGTTCTTTATCATCTTCATGGATGGTAATGAACAGGTGTCTCTCTTTTTCTGTCTCTATTAGCAGGTGATCCCAAGTCTAACCGTCGCTCTTCTTACCTGCTGGCCATCACCACTGAGCGCTCCAAGTCTTGTGATGAGGGGCTTAATGCATATAGAGAAGAGGGGCGGGTCTTCTCGTGAGTTTTGGGACTTGACAACTAGGTTTAAATATGCTTCACATTTAAGTAAGAATGTGTGAGTTGATTTTATTTTTAAACATATTGTGCTTCTTCAACAGGAGGATTCCAAAAAGAGTTAAGAGCTTCTTTATGGAAGGGGTGAGTTTCATTTACTAAATTACTGTAGAGACTGGGTCATACACTCTAAAACTTGGACATGAATGAAAGTATTCTTTTAAGTCAACATTAGTCGATGAAATGTGATATATTTCTGAGTATAGATCAGATTCCAAATGCTGATTGGTCAATACCTGTTTTATTTAGTATTATTATTACGTTTAATGACGTTTATGACTATTAGTGATCATTTTCTTTTATAAAAAAGCCTTTCTAGAGGCTTGAGGTGTAATTTAGCATATGCAATATTTTCTATTTACTTTGTATATTTTTCTGCTTCTTATGGCTGGATCCAT